>JADLZM010033029.1:154043-167884 GCA_018148995.1 Sinocyclocheilus maitianheensis | reverse complement strand
TGGTAGTCCAAACGAGTCGTTCGTTGTAGTTTTTGAAAAGTGATTTCTGTTAAATAAAACATTTCCTTTTGAAGTGGACTTTGAGCTTTGTAACTTTGCAGATCTTTTTATAAAAGTCTCAAACAGCAACATTACAGACTAACTAAAATTAAAAAAGTGAAAAAGCATAATAGGACCCATTTAAAAAACTAAAATGACCAACAAACAATAAAATTACTAAAACTTTAACTTGAATTAAAATGAAAAATATTTAAATAAAACTAAATTCAACTAAAATTATAATAGGAACTATATAGAACCATTTCTAAAAAAAAATTATCTTACCAAAACTTCAACTAAACTTAAAAGGAAAAAAATATATATATAAAAATTCTAAATATTAATTACAACTTCAATAGAAAACTACAATCACAACTACCTAGAAATATTAAAATAAAACTAATGAAAATGACCATCACACAACAAACATATGAACTCTTTCCCCGCCACTGACGAGTTATCTCGTCTTTTAGAAGAAAACCCTCCCCCGCCAAAGACGAGTTTATACAGATTTCCGTGTTTTCACTGTTATACACTCGGGGGCGCTATTACACATCTTCTGAACGAGTACAAAACCTCCCGAACAAAAACACACGTGAACAGGACGGAGAAACCAGCCATCTCGTATTGCATATTCAAATATTCAAACAGCAAAATATACTGGAGGCCATCAAATTTGAGTGAAAATCATCAAAATCGCTGGCGGTGGCTGGCAACTTTTTAAAAAAATGCTGGCGGGGAAAGAGTTAAAATAGAAAGTAATTTAAATATTAACTAGAACTATAACAGCACTGGTGTGGAGGGCTAAATGGAGATGGAAGTGAGGTGGGCGTGTCATGTGACGTGTGAGGATGACTGGATGACGCTGGACTCTAGTGACTGACTTGGAAAAGCTGGCCAGGCTCTGCACCACCTTGGCGATGAGCGTGAGGGTTCGAGAGGTGCGTTCGGATGGATACTCCTGCGTCAGACTGAACAGAGACGGGGACATGATGGCGGGACACAGGAAGCGCAGGAAGAGAGACGAGCTGATGAGACGGTCAGCGATGTCCTCCCGGCCGCGCTCAGCGCAGCGCACACGCCACGACGCAAACACCTCCTTCAGCTCGCGAGGAAACACGCTGCAGAGAGAGAACACATCCCATCATGCACTGACATCCCTACACTAAAAACACCTCGCACTTCAACACTGGCTTTCACACAGCTCTGGAAGCTATGAATTAGTATGTCTAATCTAGTACATTGCATCAAAATAAAACACTGATAAAAAAAAACGTAAAATTGAAAAAAATAAATTAAACAATAAAAATAAAACACTTACTAATAATTAATTAAATAATACAATTGAAATAAATAATTTAAAAATAAAAACCATTAAAATACTAATAATGAATTAAATCATAACTATGTAATAAAATAAAAAACGAATTAACTACATAAAACTGTACAATTGAAATAAACATAAAAAACAATTAAAATAACACAATAATAATTAAATCATAAAAATGTAAAAAATTAATAATTTCAAAATAAAACTACTAAAATAAACTGCATAAATTAAAATGAACTACATCATAAAAATGTAAAATTGAAATAAAATTTTTAAATATATGTAACCAAAATAAAACAATTTGTAATAAATAATTAAAACGCAAAATTTAAATAAATTTAAATAAAAACAAATCAAAATGAAACACTTACTATAAAAAGATCAAATGGTGTATTAGTTTAGCTGCATGTCATGTGACACCAGAGATCCGTGAACATGTGAAAGTGTTAAAGTTACTGAAGCAAGGATTGGTCAGCTGACAGGAACTGACCAGTGTGAGTTGATGATCTTGCAGAGCGCTAGTTCACAGCACATGCGCAGGTTAGCCTGATGATCCGACAGCACCGACGGAGGCGTTCGCATCGGATCCACCTCACAGTTCTCCTCCGACTCGTACAGCGCACGGATGAACTCTCCTGCAGAGCATCACCATCACCATCACCATTATCCTCACACACATATACACTCACACACACACTCTCACACTCTCTCCCTCCCTCACACACATATACACTCACACACACACTCTCACACTCTCTCCCTCCCTCACACACACACACACACACACTCTCTCTCTCACACACACACACACACTCTCTCTCACTCTCACACACACACACACACTCTCTCTCTCACACACACACACACACACACACACACACACTCACTCACCGATGGTGTCTTTGAGATAGCGATGCGCGATCAGCTTTAGGAACTCCTCGATGGCTTTGGATAATTTCAAAATAAAACTACTAAAATAAACTGCATAAATTAAAATGAACTACATCATAAAAATGTAAAATTGAAATAAAATTTTTAAATATATGTAACCAAAATAAAACAATTTGTAATAAATAATTAAAACGCAAAATTTAAATAAATTTAAATAAAAACAAATCAAAATGAAACACTTACTATAAAAAGATCAAATGGTGTATTAGTTTAGCTGCATGTCATGTGACACCAGAGATCCGTGAACATGTGAAAGTGTTAAAGTTACTGAAGCAAGGATTGGTCAGCTGACAGGAACTGACCAGTGTGAGTTGATGATCTTGCAGAGCGCTAGTTCACAGCACATGCGCAGGTTAGCCTGATGATCCGACAGCACCGACGGAGGCGTTCGCATCGGATCCACCTCACAGTTCTCCTCCGACTCGTACAGCGCACGGATGAACTCTCCTGCAGAGCATCACCATCACCATCACCATTATCCTCACACACATATACACTCACACACACACTCTCACACTCTCTCCCTCCCTCACACACACACACACACACACTCTCTCTCTCTCACACACACACACACACACACACACACACACACTCACTCACCGATGGTGTCTTTGAGATAGCGATGCGCGATCAGCTTTAGGAACTCCTCGATGGCTTTGGTGGCCAGTGTGTTTTCTCTGAAGATCACATGTTCGCGGTTGATGAAGCGATCCACCTCACTCATGGCCATATCAGACAGGAAGTCCTGAACACACACACACACACACACACACACACACACACGTTTGACATCAGCTTGCCTGGCCACTTCACAGGGATCCTACACGTGATCTTTTAGTAGTACCATATTGTCCCGAATATAAGACAATGTTTTTTTCTTGGAAATACATCTGAAAAAACGCGGTCGTCTTATATTCAGGGTCTAGACTTTGACATGTCCATAATACACCCACAACAATAGGGGGCGCCAAATACGCATAAAACGAGTGTGCCATGAAATACGGAATGTAATGCGTGTTGTAAAGATCGCGAGTAAAAACAAAAGAGAAAGAAAAGCTTACAGCTGCATGAGTCGTGACTGTCACGTTAGCCTGATGGCACCAAACTCCCTTTGTGATTTTAAAACGTAAGACAGAACCCAGATTTGAAGACTACGGTAAGATTTAACTTCTACTGTTAATGAGATTTTGGTAGACTACTGTTAGATGGTTAGCCTAAATGTCCTAATTCAGATGGGCTACCTGCTTTTTGTGTATATTTCTATTTTTTAAATGTGATTGTTGGTACATTTTACCAGTTTTTACCATACTTTCAAAACAAACATCCATATAGTAAAACTATGCAAAATGAACATCATAGAGGACAAAATGTGATATACTGAGAAAAAAACAAGATCTGGTTTTTAAAAGCCTTTTTCCAAAAGGTACATCTGGAAAAAGGGGGGTCGTCTTATATTCGGGCCAATACGGTAATGTAGTCTTTTATTAGTAGTTTGAATAAAAAAAAAAAATTTGTTTTAAGTTTTGAATTTCTGTTCATTTTAGTAATTTTGTTGTTGCGTTTTTCTAATTTATATTATTATTAACAAAAGAAAAAAGAGGAAATCAATAACTTTTAAGCTTTATCTGGCTAAAGACTCTTTTTGTCCGTCGATTTTAACTAAACTACCGCTGATAGACGTGCTGTGTTTGGTTAATGCTCGGGAGGCTGCTTTAGAGAGCGCTGTCTTGCAGTGTTGTCATGTCCTCATATTTACAAGTGCTTTTAGGCATGTTGTTTGGTCTTAGCTCATAAAGATGGAGTTAATAAAGTGCTCTGTTGCGGATATGAGATATATGATTCTTTTTTTGAGTGTGTGTGTGTTATAAAACAAAGCATTTGGGTGTTTTAGTGCTTGTCCTCGTTTGTTGTTTTTTTTTCTATGAAGATCTGACAACACTGACACTTTACCTCAGGGCTTTACCCCCCCGGTGTGGGCATGGTTTTCAGATCATGACGCGTGTCACTCTGTCTCTATGGTTACAAATGTGGAGTGACTGCTGTTCCGTACACACATGGAGCAATAATTTACAGGCCTCACTCCCGCATTTAAATGTGGCTGTCGCTCCTGAAACCTGCAGTGTGTACGTGGCCTATGGGCGTGAGCGGAGCGCTCTGACCTTGGCTTTGCCGGTGCTCTGCAGGATGTGCACCAGCGCACAGGCCACCTCCTCCTTGCTCTTGGCGCTCAGCAGCGGCTCCAGGACGCCACACAGAGTCCGGTAGTTGTTGGTCACGTACTCGGCGAACTCCTTGTACAGCTCCATCGGAAGGATGTTCATGGTCTGGTAGCGGCACTTGAGGCGCAGCGAGGCGTTGATGATCTTCCCGCTGCCCACGCCACCGCCTTTAGCCAGAACGCTGGGCTGGATGACCGGATACCACTGCTCCGCGAAATGACGGCCCGTTATACTGGGGATCGGGATAGTGACCAGCCCCAGAAACGTGCTCTTCTCCTATGTCACACACACACACACACACACACACACTTCTGAGGACTACATCTGACTAGAGAATTTAACCATCAACAACTGGCCAAGAAACTGTTTTGCATAATGCCGCCAAATGATTCATCCCATCCAAGTTTTTGTGTACATAATATATGTGTGTGTACTGTGTATATTTATTATGCATATATAAATACACACACATGCATGCATACAGTATAATTCAGAAAAATTTGTTATGTTTATATATTAAATACATTTATTTATAATATAAATTATATGAATAATAAATATAATATATATGTCAATATTTTCTAAATGTATACTGTATGTGTGTGTATTTATATATACATAATAAATATACACAGTACACACATATACTGTGTAAACAAAAACTTTTATTTTGGATGTGATTAATCTCGATTTGACAGCACTAGATAGCATTATTTTTATCACAGTGACTGGATATTTTTGAGACTTATTTCACATTTTTTCTAGTCATGCTCATGGAAAACTCTATAAAACAGCATCTGTTACAAAACTTAAAAATGAATATTAATTATGTTTTATATGTATTAAACGTGTATTATATGTTTTGTGATTTCATTAGGGATGTAACGATACCAAAATCTCATGATACGATAATATTGCGATATGAAGTCCACGATATGATATTTATTGCAATATTTGAAAATAAAAAGACAAATGAAGAAATGTAAATTTTGTACAGTTTAAAGTTAAGTTATTCTATCTAATGCACTTTGAGAGTTCAGAGTTAAGAGCTCCAACCCATGTTCTCAACTAAGAAAACTTAAGTCAGAAAAAAGTCAGTGAATTGACTCGTACCTGAACTTTAAAGCAGACTCAACCCTCTTTTTATTTGTGATATAATGTCTCAGTCTAAATTACACTCACACTGCTGTTTTAGGAAGCCAAACAAATTAGAATAGAATAACAATAATGACAGTAGTAGCCATATATTGTAAAACAATTGCACTGTAAAATGAATATTTCATAGGTATATTATTTTCGCTTTACACTACAGTAGGGAAATTACAATACTTCGAGTTGTCCTGAGACGCGGAAGACACCAGATCACGAGTTGATCATCTGAACGAAGTGTGTGATTCACTTTAAAACACACAGCGAAAACAGACTTGATGAAGAGATTAAACATATCGTGCTTTTGCTTTGAGCTCGTTTGACAGATAGCATAATGGCCCAAAACAAATATATTTGAAAAGCTATACTTTTTGCCCGGAAGACCTATCGTTCATATCGTCATGTGACCACGATAATATCGAGACAGTTTTGCTATCACGATATTGATCATATCGTTACATCCCTAGGTTTCATGCAATGTTATTTTAGTATAAATGGGATACTATTATAGTTTTTGTTATTTGAATTAGGCCTAGATTTTATTTTTATATTTTCTGCATTTTTATATTTTAAAGTATTTTATTGTTTTTGTAATTTTTATTAGTTTGCCTTGGTTTTTAATGTCTATAAGTTTTTATACATGTTTTATTTCACTTTAGAACATCAAGTTAAACTAAATGAAAATTACAACTATCTGAAATAAAATGTTTTTAAAGTTGTAATTATTTTAAATCATTACATAAATTCTTAAAATTGCACTTTTACATTCAAAAAAAGATTAAATAGTTGAAGTTTATGCATTTATTTGATTACCACCGTTTTAGTACAGAATTTCTAAAAACAAATAAATAAAACATTTCATAGTAGCCTATTATTCAAACCTTAATAAAGGATTCAATTTGTAAAGTTTTATGAATTCAATTGATTAGACATGCTTTTTGATTACTGACATTTAATTAAAGCATTAAAATTGAATTAAAAAAAAATTCAAAAGGAAAACATGGAAATCAGGAAAGAATAAAGCTGACGTCATAGGCTATTACTGATAAAATTGTAATAAATTATAAAATTTTATGAATTCAATTGAATAGACATGGTTTTTGATTATTGAAATTTAATTAAAGCTTAAATGGAATTCAGAAATTTTTGAAAGGAAAACAGAATTTAGGAAAAAATTTAAACGGACTTTAGAAAATAAAATGCAATTCATGGAATTTGGGAAAAAATTTTATGGATTTTATAGGGCTATACTGTTAAAATCGCAAGAAATTCTAAGATTTTCGAATTATAATTTTAATACAATTGATTATACAGGCTTTTGATCATTACAATTTAATAAAAACCATTATCGTGGTCACATGACGATATGAAACGATAGGTCTTCTAATTTGCTTGGCTTCCTAAAACAGCAGTGTGAATGTAATTTAGACTGAGACAGTATATCACAAATAAAAAGAGGGTTGATTTTTGATTTTGATATAGTTGCATCCCTAGTAGTTTGTGGTGTGACCGCAGGTGTACTCATGTATGAGCAGACCTTGCGTCTCTTCTTGTCCGTCTCCTTGTACAGGTGCAGTCTGAGGCTGCGGATGGCCGGCAGGTTGTTGAACTCGAAGTGTTCGCCCCAGAACACGGTGTCTGTGCGCGGTTTGCTGGTGGTTCGCGCGTACAGCATGTCATCCAGACACAGCTCGCAGTAATAGCGCTTCTTCGGAGGGAGATCACGGGCCTCGATGATCCACAGCTTCAGCACATTATCAACACGACGGCTGTTATCCTGCAACAATATTAACATAAAACAGATGCGTTTATTTACAAAGCTTGACAAAGGTTTATGTACTTGTTAAGTGTAGAGCAGGGTTATTATCGTTAACTAAAACTATTAAAAACATCTCTGTTAACTAGAATAAAGTTGACTGAGCAAAATTTAGAAATGTTGCCTTGACTGACTGAAATTAAATAAAATTTAAAAAAAAAATTAATAAATAAAAACTTTAGGCAAGGCAAGGAACATAAAAAATTTGGCTAATAGTTTTATTTGAAAAACGAAAGCTAATAAAAATTACAAAAGCATGTAACAAAACTGCAAAAATTTAATTAAAATAAAACTAAAAATATAAAACAAAATCTAATTGAAAATATTAATAAAAAACATATAATAGTAATATATAAATTATACTAAAATAAAAAATACCAAATGAAAAAATGTAAACTAAAAGAAAATTAGAAATCTTGCCTTGGAAACTAAACAAACAATGTTTAAGTTAAAGCAATAAAATAAAATAAAAAATTATTAAACAATAATAGTATAATGCTAAAATCTGGGATAGAGTCAAAAAAGGAAAAAAAAGTCTTATAAATGTTCTGACATGTCAATAAATGCTTTTATAAAACCAACAATAGAAGTGCATTTGCTGCAAAACAAAAAGTTGTTTTAAAATCATTTTGAGTAAGTATTTTGGAAAATAAATGTCCATTTAAAGACTCCATATCATTCAGTATTCTGATGTTCCTGACTCGGAATCAGTTTGCAAGTGGGCTACTATGAGATGACAAATGATCTTACATCACATTTACAATCTACAGTCTTTATTTTCTCAGTAAATGGACCAAAAATTTACATTTACATTTAGTCATTTAGCAGACGTTTTTATCCAAAGCGACTTACAAACCAGAAGCAATCAGACCAACAAGAGAGCAACAATATACAAGTGCTGTGACCAGTCTAAGTTAGTCTAGCACAGTACACGTAGCTAGGGTTTTTTTATTTTATTTTTTATAATAGAACAGAATAGAACAGAACAGATTAGGTAAGTGCTAGTATTAATTGGTCAGGTGCTGGCGAAAAAGATGTGTCTTTAGATGTTTTTTGAAAATGGCTCGGATTGAGATCGGCAGGTCGTTCCAGCAGCTGGGAACAGTCCAGGAAAAGGTCAGTGAGAGTGATTCTGTGTCTCTTTGGGATGGCACCACGAGGCGTCGTTCACTTGAACGCAAGCTTCTGGAGGGAGCGTAGGTCTGAACTAGCAAGTTTAGGTATATTGGTGCAGCTCCAGTGGTGGTCTTGTAGGCAAGCATCAGTACCTTGAATTTGATGCGAGCGGCTATTGGCAGCCAGTGCAAGATGATGAAGAGAGGTGTGACGTGAGCTTTCTTCGGCTCGTTGAAGACCACTCTGGCTGCTGCATTCTGGATCAGTTGCAGAGGCTTGATAGTACATGCAGGAAGGCTCGCCAAGAGAGCATTACAATAGTCCAGTCTGGAGAGAACAAGAGCTTGGACAAGGAGTTGTGCAGCTTGCTCTGATAGGAAGGGTCTAATCTTCCTAATGTTGTATAAGACAAAGCTGCAGGACCAGGCCGTTGTTGCAATGTGGTCTGTGAAGCTTAACTGATCATCCATCACAACTCCTAGGTCCCTGGCTGTCCTGGAAGGAGTTAGAAGTGGTCCAAGCACTGAGCCTTGAGGAACCCCAGTAGCAAGAAGTTGTGCCTTAGAAACCTCACCCCTCCAAGACACCCTGAAGGACCTACCTGAGAGGTAAGACTTGAACCACTGGAGTGCAGTTCCTGAGATGCCCATCTTCATGAGGGTGGACAGGAGGATCTGGTGGTTAACTGTGTCAAAAGCAGCAGACAGATCCAGCAAGAGGAGTACTGAGGATTTGGAAGCTGCTCTTGCCAGTCTCAGGGCTTCAGTAACCGAGAGCAGGGCAGTCTCAGTTGAGTGGCTGCTTTTGAAGCCAGATTGGTTGCTGTCCATGAGGTTGTTCTGTACAAGAAACAGAGAGTTGGTTGAACACAACTCGCTCAAGTGTCTTTCCAATGAACGGAAGAAGAAAGTCTGTAGTTTTCTAAAAGCGCTGGATTTAGAGAGGGTTTTTTAAGCAGTGGGCTTACCCGAGCCTGCTTGAATGCTGTGGGAAAGGTACCAGAGTGAAGAGAGGTGTTGATAATGTGAGTAAGCGCAGGTATAGCTGAAGAAGAAATGGCCTGAAGGAGGTGAGTGGGGATAGGATCAAGCGGACAGGTGGTAGGATGATTGGAAAGGATAAGTTTAGAAACGTCTGCCTCCGAGAGTGGACAGAAGGAGGAGAGAGAATGAGTATTTATGGGTATTAAGTTTCTGTCAGTTTGTGGTGTGGAGAATTGGTCGCTGATGGTTTGTGTTTTATTTGTGAAGAATATTGCAAAGTCACCGGCAGTATGAGTTGAAGAAGGAGGGGGTGGAGGAGGACAAAGAAAAGAAGAAAAAGTTTTGAAAAGCGTGCGAGAGTCAGAACAGTTGCTAATTTTGTTGTGGTAGTATGTTGTTTTAGTAGTGGAGACACTTGCAGAGGAGGAGAGGAGTGACTGATACACACTAAGGTCGGTAGAGTGTTTTGATTTGCGCCACTTCCTCTCTGCAGCCCTGAGTCTAGAGCGATGTTCCCGGAGAACATCAGACAGCCAGGGGGCAGAGGGGGTGGAGCGTGCTGGTCTGGATGAAAGGGGGCAAAAGTTGTCTAAGCAAGATGTTAGAGTGGAGCAAAGAGTGTCAAGTAGCACTGTTTGTGTCCAGTGCTGAAAACTGAGAGGGTGAAGGAAGTGAGGATGAAACCATAGATGACAGGCGAGAGGGAGAGAGCAAGCGTAGGTTACTCAGAAAGGTGACCTGCGGAGGAGTGTGTGTTGTATCCGGAGTCAGTGTGAGGTTAGAAGTGATGAGGAAGTGGTCTGAGGTGTGCAGTGGAGTAACTAAAGTGTTGTCAGTTGAGCAGTAGCGTGTGTAGATGAGGTCCAATTGGTTACCTGATTTGTGAGTAGCTGTAGTAGACGCGCTTGAGGTCAAATGAGGCGAGCAGAGTGTTGAAGTCAGCAGCCTGTGGTTTATCTAGGTGGATGTTGAAGTCACCGAGCAGTACCAGAGGAGTACCGTCCTCAGGAAAGTTTGAGAGTAACACATCCAACTCATTTAAGAATTACCCAATTGACCTGGGGGACGATATATAACTACAAAATGGATTGTAACAGGGTGGGTAATAGTAATTTCGTGTGATTCAAATGAACTGTTGCCGGTAAGAAATGGTAGACTATCAAATTTCCATTCTTTTGAAGTAAGTAGACCTGTCCCTCCTCCCCTCCCAATCGGTTGAGGGTTGTGGGAAAACGTGAAATTAGTGGAGAGGGCTGCAGGAGTGGCAGTGTCCTCAGGTTTGATCCAAGTCTCCGTTAGGGCCATGAGGTTGAGACTTGAATGAGTAGCAATAGATGAAATAAAGTCTGCTTTGTATACAGCAGACTGGCAGTTCCAGAGACCAATTGGAATAGATAGTAAAGTAGTAGAGGACATAGGGACAGTACGCAGATTATTAGGATTGCACTGCCTCCAATGTACAGTGCGTGATTTCCGAGTGTTAGTAGTAATACTAGAGATTTGAAAGCACATAATGAGGACAATTGACTAGAACAAGTAGATGAGAACAAGCTATACAAAAAGTAAAGAAAGGGAAAAAAAGCAATACTCTGGTGCCTTGTCGGTGTCCTTGCTCGGTGGAGTCGCGCAGGTAGAGTCGATGGTCTTTACACTCGTCGGTCTTCACACGAGGGCTTCCGTGATGTACTGAGCAAATATATACTCCCCTGACTCCACGTAATTGAATTCAGCTGGCCACGCCTTACTACTTATTAAATCGAAACTGCAAAGCCACGTAATACGCAAGCGAACAAACGTGACTTGAGCACGTGTTTACCACGGAAAACACAACAATGTGTCCTAGCAACAACAACAGCGCTAAAATCTAATGCTGTCCTCCTTTGCTGCTTCTACTAACAAGTACTTGCAAACAAGGTAAATTATACCTGGTCAAAAATATTGATGCTGTGCATACAGTGCGTATATTAATATCTTACCCATTAAACACTCTCTGATTAATATCATGACTGATGTGGTGATGCAGAGTAAAGGCGGGTTAGAAAGCGCTGGTACCTTGTTGGGTTTGATGGCTCGCTGCAGGTTCTCGATCCATTTGTCCCTCTCAGCAGCAGAGCGGCACGCGAAACACTTGGTGCCCGATGCAGTCGTCACCTGAAGCACAGAGAAAGCCCTTTCATTACGCACCAATCACACATTATATCTGTTTATTTTGTATCATTTTTGTATGATTATTCAGCTGAGCATTTGTAGTCTTTTTTGGTATGTATTCGTAAAATATCGGTTTCAAGTCGATAAAAATGTTCAATTTGTTATTTTTTATTTCTGTGAAGCAGTTTTGACACAATCTGTATTGTATAGAGCGATGTCGAAATAAATGTGACTGACTTGAAGAATAAAAACTGGAATCATTATGTAATCCCAGAATTGTATTCGCATATTCTTCAATAAAAACAATAGTTATTTACAGGGGAAAATGTATTTACATATATTTATTTAAATTACAGTTTGCGGTCATCTTGATTTATAAATTGTAATTATTAATAGTAGGGATGCAACGATAGGATTTTTTTTTTGGCCGATACGATACCAATTTTAACAAACAACTATTGGCCGATTCCGATATTGGTCAATTGCATAAAGCAGGGCTTAAAAAAAAAAAAAAAAAAATCACATTTGCGTAGGCCGTACTATGCTGTCTGAAAAACTATATTTTGTTCAAATTTTATTTTGGCAAGTATTTAATTATTTTGCCCAGAGAAAAACGTTGGATTATGCAACAGACATGCAACTCATTGTCTTCATGCACTTAATTAATAAACCATCGGTATCGGCCCTTTTCATGCTATTTCTGATATGCCGATGGCTTTAAAATAATCAAAAATTTGATACATTGGTGCATCCCTAATTAATAGCTATTAATTAATAAAAAATAAGGATTTAATTCATTACATTTTTAAAATATTGTATGTTTTTAAATGTAATTAAATAATTTGGTGACACTGTACAATAAGGTTTCGTTTATAACATTAGTTAATACATTAACAATGACCAATATATTTCATAGCATTTATTAACCTTGGTTAATGTTCTTTACTAAAAACACAACTGTTTATTGTTTCTTCATGTTAGTTCATGGTGCATTAAACAATATTAATGAATACAACTTTCAATCTTGAAAATGTGTTAGTTAATTATTAGTTAATGTAGAAATTTACATTAAGATGAATAAATGTTTTAGAATTATTTTTCTATTATAGTACATGTGGAAAGGATAGTTCCCCAAAAATGAATATTTTGCTATCATTTTACTCTCCAGTACGAGTTTTCTTCTTCTGTTGAACTTATTAAAATAAGATATTTTGATAAATGTCAGAAACAGTTTCTGGTCCCCACAGACTCCCTTAGTATTTTTTCCATGGTAGGAACCTGTGGCTCTTTGACAAAAATGACGTGTATGCTTTTATTTAAAGCATACATAAATGCAGTTATGCCCTAAAATTCAAGATATTTGGTCAAAAAATGCTCCTGTATGAGTTTTTGTTGTGCAACCTTACTGTAAAGTGTTAGCCAATAATTTTATGTCCACTGATGTAGTTTGTCACGTTGTGTTATTCTCTAAAAATCTGGATGGTGGTGACGGTTTGGCTAAGATCTGAGGATCTCAGGTGTGAAGTCACGGTCATATTCAGACATCAGCAGTGAATACAGACTAACAGACCTCGAAGCAGTACTCCTGGCCGAGGATGCTGGAGTGGACGGGTTTGATGATGGCATCCTCGTCCAGCGTGAGGTCCAGAGCCTCGGCCGCGCTGCTGGGAGACAGCAGGGACTCGTGAGAGTGAGACTCCTTGAAGCTCTGCATGAGACGTGTCCTGCACACACACAGACGGAGCAATATATATGTGCTGTGCATCTGTGTGACTCACTGAAGCACGATGGGAGAGTGAGTCACTGTATGCATTGCAGCAGTGTGTGTGTGTGTGTGTGTGTGTGAGAGAGTGTGTGCGTGTGTGAGAATGTGTGTGTGTGAGAGTGAGAGTGTGTGTGTGTGTGCGCGTGTATGAGAATGTGTGAGAGTGAGTGTGTGAGAGTGTGCGTGAGAGAGTGTGTGTGTGTGAGAGAGTGTGTGTGTGTGTGAGAGAGTGGGAGTGTGTGTGTGAGTAAGTGAGAGAAAGAGTGAGAGTGTGTGACAGTGAGTGTGTGTGAGTAAGTGAGAGAAAGAGTGAGAGTGTGTG
>JADLZM010033029.1:120995-141073 GCA_018148995.1 Sinocyclocheilus maitianheensis | reverse complement strand
ATGTGATTTTCTGGATTTTTTTTTCTCATTTTGTCTCTCATAGTTGAGGTATACCTATGATGAAAATTACAGGCCTCTCTCATCTTGTTAAGTGGGAGAACTTGCACAATTGGGGGCTGACTAAATACTTTTTTGCCCCACTGTATATATATATATATATATATATATATATTTCTTGCCCACCCCTGACTCAAGAATCAAATGTCGCCCATGATAGTGAATATAGTTTAAATCTCTGCATTAAAAAAATAAAGATGGTAAAGACTTAAGAATCGAGGTGGAGACTAAAGAGGGCTCAAAGATTTACTCCGTTGCCTGGAATACTTTTAGGCAATGTACGCTCGCTTCGACACAAACTGGATGAATTACAAGCCAATGTGAGTACATGCACGAATACAGAAACACGCATATAATGGAATTCACTGAAATTTGGTTGGATGACTCAGTTGCTGATAGCACCTTACGGATCGAGGGTTTTGGAACATCTATCAGGCTGGACAGAGATAAAGACGCAACGGGGAGAGAACGCGGAGGAGGTGTGTGTGTTTATATTAAGGAAAGCTGGTGTAATACAGCAATAGTACTATATGAGATTTGTAATTCAGATAGTGAACTTATTGCGGTTTTGGTACGCCCATTTTATCTTCCATGTGAATTCCCTCAGCTGTTTCTTGTCAAAAATGTCGTGGATAAACTGTATAATATATCCCCAGATGCACCGAAATTTATTTTAGGTGATTTTAATAATTGTATCATGGACAAATATTTAAAGGGATATGTTACATGTGCTACCCGTGCTGATAAAGTTTTGGATAGATGTTATGGCCCGATTCCGAGAGCTTACAGGTCTCTGTCACTACCACCTCTTGGTTCATCTGATCATAATATAATCATGTTGTCTTCGGTGTACGTTCCTATTGTTAAGCAAGTGAAGAGAGAAGAACGATTTAATATTGAAGTTTTAAAGGGTTGTTTCGATTGCACAGATTGGAATATGTTTTTGAACACATGTTCTGATCTTAATGAACAAATGCTTACTGTTTCTAACTATATTATTTTCTGTGTTGATTCTGTCATACCTACAAAAAAGATCACCTTGTATTCCAATAATAATTATACCTTGGGTTACGAAGGAGTTCAAAGGTATACTGAATACGAAGAAGAGAGCATTTCTCTCAGGAACTAATGAGGGGAAAAAAACAGATAAACAGGGAACTTAAAAGGGCAATAAAAATAGCTAAGAGTAATTATAAAAATAAGATTGAGGGTGTGTTTATGCAAGGTAATCCTAAAGTTGCCTGGAAAAGAATTAAGAGTATGGCTGAAGTTAGTACATGGGTATCAAATCAACAAAGGCCTATAGAGAATTATGATACTAATTTTCTTCCATCTAATAAGTATAATGAATATTTTTCTCGTATTAATGCATCAGCTATAGATGATGAGATGGCACTTTTTATAGATACTATTAGCAAGATGGCTCTTTTTAAAGATAATACTAGTTCTAATAATTTTAAATTGAATCCATCTGATATATTGAAACAGTTACAGGCTACACCGCTTAATAAGGCCCCAGGCCCAGATGGCATATGTGGTAGAGCACTGGGTTGGTACCAGATTCGTGGAAAAGCTCAATTATTGTACCTATACCTAAAAAAGCAAAGCCAGAATTGTTGAAAGACTACCGTCCTATTGCCATGACTTCTTCGGTAATGAAGGCTTTTGAAAAAGAGATACAGTATGTTATGACCGTTGTTGGACCACTCTTAGATCTGTTGCAGTTTGCATATCACGCTGGAAGAGGCGTAGAGGATGCAAAACTGTTTCTGTTGAATGCTCTCAGTCGACATCTGGAAAATAGTGGAGCTGTTGTTTGTGGACTTTTCGTCTGCGTTAAATTTTTTGCAACCTATTATTTTAGGACAAAAATGTATTAGTCAGTTTAATTTTAAGCATGGTTTAGTTTTATGGATTGTGAATTTTTTAACAGACAGGAAACAAAAGGTTAGAGTTACTGGGGTCTTATCGGACACTTTAAATACTTCTATAGGTTCACCACAAGGATGTGTACTTTCTCCTGTTCTTTTCATTTTATATACAAATGATTGTCAGAGTTTGTACAATAATAGCTATTTGGAAAATATGCAGACGATACTGTGCTTCTGTCTTTGCCGTCATATCCAGATCAGGAATATGGTCCGGTTTTGGATGATTTTATGGTGTAATAGGATGAAATTAGATTTGAATGTGTCAAAAACGAAAGAGATGATCATTAGTTTTAGTAAGAAAACACTTGCACTTCAAAGGGTGGTCATTAGATGATGATAGATGATTTTCATAATCGATTTTATCAATTAGTTGTTGCAGCCCTAGTGTATTCAATTATTTCCAAAAGTCTGTTCTCTTAATTTCACAGCTTTTCTCTTGGTTGTGCTGCTTCCAGTAGTGTGTGTTTATATTAGAGCTTTTATCCAATCATATTTCAGCAATCGTGTTGCCAGGGTCAAAGAAATCTTACAATATGTAAGATTTTTTAAATAAATATATCCAAAAACCACTAGAACAGTGTTATATATTTTGCTGACTTGTGTACTTTACATTATCCCAAATGTTTCGAAGAATGTTTAAACGGAGCGTGTCTATAGTGTCATTGTGTCGCCTGCTAATGACGTCATAACCCCTCGATTTTTTTTTGTAGAAAACATGGAAACAGCAAAGACGCTTTAATATGTTGTGTTTTATTAGACCGGTGACGACCGCACAGAGTAGCATTATAACAGAACTAAATGTATCTAGTATGATAAAACAGCGCTGCTTTACCCCACACACACACGACCGGAAGCAGCGGAAGCGCTCGACTGTGGCATAGTAAAAGCCCCGTTGCTTTACCCCACATACACACGACCAGAAGCACCGGAAGCGCTCGACTGTGGCGTAATAAAAGCCCCGCTGCTTTACCCCACATACACACGACCGGAAGCAGCGGAAGCGCTCGACTGTGGCATAGTAAAAGCTCTGCTGCTTTACCCCACATACGCACGACCGGAAGCAGCGGAAGCGTTCGACTGTGGCGTAATAAAAGCTCCGCTGCTTTCCAGCCATGTGTCGCGCTCGTTCAGCGCCTCGTTACGCTTCGACGGCTTTTAGCCTCACCCTGCTTCATTCTACTACGTTAATAAATAGTGGTTAAACAGATCGTAGTTGATCCATGATTTGAACGGACCAAGCCCCATGGTTCGGCACGCATGTGATCCGCAGATCAATTGCAAAATTGAACCATAATAGAGTATGAGTTTATCATTTGTTCGTATTTACACAAGCAAGCGAATTTTAAACCATTCCAGAGAGAAAAGGCGAAAGGGAACTCGATTCGTTACTCTACGCGCACAGCCACACACACATGAAGCGCGAACACCGAACTGAATCCTCTTGTGAATCCTCTGAACACACATGCACATAACATTATGACAAAATACCAATCTCGACAATCATTCAGGTAAACACAGTCAGTTATGTCTCAAGTGAACGAGAACAGCTGAGAAAGAAATCGGATGTGTATCATTATATCGGATCCGTGCATCAGGTCTTAAAGTGATAGCAGCCTATAAATACCTGCTGCTGTCATTAATGATCATCAAACAAAACAGCTGTGATAAAAATCTGTATTTAATTTATACAGTGAACACTATGCAGTGTTATTTTCCCTAATTATTACATTTCTGTATTTGAATACTACCAACCTTATTTTATTTGTAACACATTCTGTTGTATTTACCTATGCTTGTAATTTGTGTATATGTTCTTATTTTTACTGGTTGTTCTCGTCTCTTTAATCATGTTTAAACTTTCTTAGTTAATCTAGTAGTATTTGCTGTGGTATCAAAGAAGTACTTCGCTTTAAGTAATAAATGGAAAGCAAGTTAAATTGAAATATTTTTCTTTTCTTGCTGATCCGAAAAATGATCCGATCCGTGGGTCAAAAACCGTAATGTGATTCGAACCGTGAGATTTGTGATCTGTTGAACCACTATTAATAAATCATTAGCTCATCCATGAACATGATTTCTGAGTCCCGTCGGATTGCGTCGGCTGTGGGGATGAAGACCACAACTCCCATGATTCCACACTCAGTTACGGTTAGGGCTGCACGATTTGGAGAAAAAAATCCAATTGCGATTTTTCTGATCAAAATTGCGATTTATTACTATTTCATAAAAGAGCTACAGGTTTGTTGTGGTGGTTTTAACAGCACCAAAGAAATACTAAGAATGTACATGTTTGTGTTTTTGAGAAAACAATGTTTATGCATGGTTAGTGAAAAACTAATTTTTTTAAGTCACTGAAATAAGGCCATAAAACACATATGTTCACAAGACTTTTCAGAATGTGGTAGACTAGAGTTTTTGCTACAAAATTATGTGAAAATGATCCTGTTCACTTATTTACAGAAAACAATATATTGATTTAACATTTGTAAAACATGTTTTGTGATAGAATGCCCTTATGCGAGGGAGTGACAATGGCCATGAATATTTAGTGATTCACATCTGAGAGATAAGTGTTAACACTCACACTACTTTTATATCTTGTGGTTTTATGTTAAAACATTAAACAAACATCCTGGCGTTGTGAGACATTTAGACAATGAAATATCACATATTTCAAAATGTTTCACTTGATTTCAAACATGTAGTCAGGAATTAGAAAAGTCTAACTAGCAAAATGTGTACAAGTTATGTCACTACAACAACAGATGCAAGTAATCTTAGGCTACTCATCACAGTGATACTCTCCACTGGATCTAGCTGCGCGACGCATTGCGTTGTGAGGTAAATTCTGGGTTATTTCTCTCAGCGCGTCTTCTTCCAGAAACAAAAAGTAGCCGGGGTGAACTCTTCACGTTTGTTTACGCGGAGGCGATGTGGGCGTTTACATGCACGCGCGTCTCACGTGGATGTTTAGAATCTGAAAAGCGTGATCGGCTCGTGGGAGTGACCGCATTAGATATTATGAGTTGAGACAGGAAAACTGGACATCGCGTATGTTTCATACGGATTACTTCAACAGAGAATATTTGTTTTGGACGGGTCTTAGTTAATTTAAAGGTAGACATTTCAGGTTTTCTATACATATATTGGCATTTTGGCCATGCATTCATCACGGATTTGTCTGTGATATTTCTGCAGGTGCTGATACAGGTTGGTTGTGTTGCCTCGCGAGGTCGACACAGACGTTCGGCAGGTTTTACAAAGTACTTGCCTTTGAAGTACATCAGAACGTCGAAATCCAAAATAATTCCAAACATATGCGGTGCTTTTTCGTTTAGGTACCAAGTCGTCTGCAGACACACTTTGTCGGGAAGTTGAACTGCTGCTCCTGCTCACGCTCATCTTTTCCAAATGGAGTTATTTGCTGGTTCAGTCAGCACGTGCAGTGAATGCCCCCTATTGGTTAAACTCTGCATCAAAGTAAAATATGCATGAAGCAAACTGTCAAAAACTACGTAGATGCGTGTTAAATCTCTGATAGTCCTTAATCGAAATAATCGCATCTCTTGCGATTTGAAAATCGCACCCTTTCAAATCGCGATTTCGGTTTACAAACGATTAATCGTGCAGGCCTAGTCACGGTGTCATCAAACTATGCCTCTGTTTCTTTGTTTGTTTTAAATACACGCCCTCTAGTGGCAAAAAATTACATATTGTGCCTTTCAGGTCTTCAGAATTAACAGTGCAGGCGTCTGTTAGCTTAAATAAATAGCAATGAACCCGTTGTTTTAACCAATCAGATTTCGAGCAGGCAGCACATCTAGCAGGCGTACGTCAGCATTTTCTCATCCTTTGATTGGATGGTCAGAGAGCGTACTAGTCAGAGCTAGCAAACAGCATCACTGGAAATCACTTTTGTTTTTACAGTATTAATACTGTTTCTCAGGTTTAGATTTTCAGTGCATGCTGGAAAACATATTCGCCTACTGTAAATCTAAAAACAGTTGTGCTAAATGCGACCGCGAAAAACAACCACACATCTCCTCTCCAAAATTCTTGTTTGGTTTTGTTGTCATATTAAGAGTTAAAGGTTTTTCCCGAGGGGATTTTGGATTTATCTTTTTACCACTCCATAAATCAGAAAATACTGTCGACAGACAGAAAACAAACACATTTTCACCATGTTTTTAGGAGTAAAATGTGTGAATGAAGTATGAACAAACCCCTCAGTAAAAACCTTCAGAATACGAGAGAAATAAAACTAGGTTTTGGTGTCTGTAAGTGCTGCTGAAGTGGAGAAAAAACTTTTGAACACAAAATATGTATTTAATTCAATGTGTCACTTGCCATTTCTTTATACTTATTTGTGAAATTTACTAGCAATTACCAACTGAAAACTGTTTAGGTAAACCTACACCATTTTTCACCATCAGAACAGTTGTTCTGGGGCCTCTTAAGAGTTGGTTAGACTGATGGTAGATAGAGGGAAAAAAACACAACTAGGACCATGATGCAAACAGTTCTAGGTGTATTATACACACAAACCAAAAAACACAGCCACCACATACATATATGTGATGCGATCTTGGAAAACCCGTCGGATGTTGCGCTGGGACGTTTTCAGGAACTTCGAAAAATAGGTTTCATTAAATTATTATTCTATAACATCTTATCTGTCATCTCTGAAAATATCTTGCCCAAATTCACTCGTTTAGTGCAGAAAAACAGCGATGTATTGCAGCAAGCAGAAAAGACTGTCTTTCTCTCATGTTAAGAACGCGCTGCGGAGGTGCTTTCTCTTAACACCACAAAAACAGTTAAAGGGGTCATATGATGCGATTTCAAGTTTTCCTTTCTCTTCTTTCGTGCATAAAGAAGATCTGTAAAGTTGCAAAGACTAAAGTCTCAAATCCAAAGAGATATTCTTTATAAAAGTTAAGAGTCAGCCACGCCTTCCTAAAACGCCTCGTTCTAACACGCCCCCACATGTCTACATCACTATGTGGGAAGATTTGCATAACGCCGCCCAAATGTTCACGCAAAGAAAGAAGGTGTAACTTTTATTCTCGCTGTAGTATTGTTGCTGCTGCCGCCATGTCGTGAAGACGCTGTGTTTCGTTGTGAAAGCGAAACTACTTTGTTTGGTCTTCCAAAAGAGGATGATATCTGCTTCGTCATGCCTAGAGCTGATCCGTGCTGGTCGCTGACCTCATACGGCATCCTCCCGGAGCTGCTTCTGTGTACAACAGTGAGCGCAAGCTAGATTCAAGTGATTATTACGTTTTAAATATGGATATTTTTCTTATAAAAACGCATCGATTCGCTACAGAAGGCCTTTGTTCACCCCCTGGAGCCGTGTGAGACACTTTTTATTATGGAAAGGTGCTTTTTATTTCATATCTTTTGAACCGAAGCACTGCAACACCCACTGAGTACAATGATAGAGCTTGAAAGATCAAAGACCATTTTTAATATAACTCCGACTGGATTCGTCTGAAAGAAGAAAGTCATATACACCTAGGATGCCTCAGGGGTGAGTGAAACACAGCCTAATTTTCATTTTTGGATGAACTAACCCTTTAACGTCTCAGAAATGACACAGTGTGTGTTCTGTGTTCTCCACTTTATTTTTTTCTGGATTTCCATTTAATGGTTTAATTAACTTTTATTAATAATATCTAATCAATTAAATTGGTAAAACTTTAGTAAAACAATTTAATTCATTAACCTGTTTTACTTTTTGAGGATTTATGATTTAATACAAATTTATTACTAAAAATGGTGGTAATCAAATGAAGGCATGAAACACTAGCACTGTAATGAGTATTTCAAAATGAAATCAAATGAAAATGAACTTATTTTGCCTGGGTATCAAGAGGTTTACTGTTAAAATCAATTATTATTATTATAAGAATTTTAATATGATATAATATTAATAATAAAATATTAATGTACATTCTAATGTATTAATAGTAATATATTTATGTCACAACCAAACAGTTATTTTGACAGGTTGTCATGAAGGTTTGTATATGATATGACGATGCTTTTATCAAAATAAAATGGTGATTTGTTTTTTGTATGCAGAACATACAGACGTCATATTTCAAAGTCGTTTTGCACTCAGAAACGTAATTTGAGTAAGTGTACAGCCCTACTTTTGATTTACTCAACCACATTTTTGTGACATTCTGCATTATACAGTAAATTCCACTATTATGGCTGCATTGAGTCATAAAAATCATAATGAGCTTATATAATCAAAAATAACATGCCGTTATGTGCCTGGATGAGGACTGAAAATCTGGACCCGTTTCTGTGAGTGACTTTCTGTTGCTAGGGGTGTTCTGTGTCGTTGCCAGGGTGTTGCTAAGCATTTGCTATCTTTATTGTGCATCTGTGAGATTTGAGGAATCAGCGTTTAACTTTTAGCGCTAGTGATACTGGACTCGGTAATCAGTGCTGATGTGCGTCTTCTGGTGTAAAGTTTCCTCTTGCGCTCGTTCTGTCTTTCTGTTTCTTTAAAGGGGTCATATGATGCTGCTAAAAAGAACATTATTTTGTGTATTTGGTGTAATGAAATGCGTTTATGCGGTTTAAGGTTAAAAAAACACATTATTTTCCACATACTGTACATTATTGTTTCTCCTCTATGCCCCGCCTTTCTGAAACACGTAGATTTTTACAAAGCTCATCGGTCTGAAAAGCGAGGTGTGCTCTGATTGGCCAGCTATCCAGTGCATTGTGATTGGCCGAATACCTGAAGCGTGATACGGAAATGTTTCACCCCTCACCATACTGTGATGCCCTGTCCGGCCGGAGCGACGAGACAAAAACATGAAAACCCATTATAAACGAGGCATTCGTTGCATCCAGTGGGGACATAATTACGGATTATAATGACTTATACTGTCTTTTTACGCGTTGCATCAAGTCGCATAAACATAAAACCATGTCTGCATTTGTGATCGGAGAAATGACAAACAACAAGCGCTACTCTACACTGCCCAAAAAACTTGTGAGTGAGCAGAGGCCGGAGGGCTTGAGCGAGCAGAGCCCGGGGGCTAGAGTGAGCAACGGCCGAAGGGCTAGAGCGAGCGGAGGCCGGGGGCTAGAGTGAGCAACGGCCGAAGGGCTAGAGCGAGCGGGGGCCGGGGGCTAGAGTGGGCAACGGCCAGAGGGCTAGAGCGAGCGGAGGCCGGGGGCTAGAGTGAGCAACGGCCGGAGGGCTAGAGCGAGCGGAGGCCGGGGGCTAGAGTGAGGAACGGCCGGAGGGCTAGAGCGAGCGGAGGCCGGGGGCTGGAGTGAGCGGAGGCCGGAGGGCTAGAGCGAGCGGAGGCCGGGGGCTAGAGTGAGGAACGGCCGGAGGGCTAGAGCGAGCGGAGGCCGGAGGGCTAGAGCGAGCGGAGGCCGGGGGCTAGAGTGAGCAGAGGTAGTTTCGCTTTCACAACGAAACACACAGCTCTTCACGACATGGCGGCAGCGGCAACAATACTACAGCGAGAATAAATGTTACGCCTTCTTTCTTGGCGTGAACATTTGGGTGGCGTTATACAACTCTTCCCACATAGTGATGTAGACATGTGGGGGCGTGTTAGAACGATGCGTTTTAGGTAGGCGTGGCTGACTCTGAACTTTTATAAAGAATATCTCTTTGGATTTGAGACTTTAGTCTTTGCAACTTTACAGATCTTCTTTATGCACCAAGAGCTTGTAATACTCCAAAGAGAAAGGAAAAATTTAAATCGCATCATATTAATGACCTGCCCAAATCAATCCCAGCAGCTGAGTCCTTAACCATCTTCAAGAAACGACTAAAAACACATCTGTTCCACCTTTATTTGACTCTCTAACACTTTCTATTCTATTTTAATTCTACTTTATCTATATTTATCTTCTTTTTTATTTTTATTTAAAACAACAACAAAAAAACTAACAAACACTAGCTTTCTATTTTTTCTATTCTATCTACTTGTTTTTCTTTGTGTGTGTGTGTGTGTGTGTGTGTATAATATATATATATATATATATATACAGTATATACACCTTGCTACGTGTACTGCGTTAGGCTAACCAAGACTTGTCATTTGCACTTCCGGCACTGCACGGTGGCGACGAGTGTCTGTGGCACATCAGCTGAGCTTGTTTGTTTCGTCTTGTTTTATTTTGTTTTGTTTATTTGGTATTTGAAACCTATTGGGGCCCTCAAAGATGCGTCTTGTAGTGCTTCTGTACGGGCTGATGTTCATTGCTTATTTGCTGCTACCAGTCGCGAGACAGATCCTAACAACTGGAGAGAACGCCGCTACAGCTGAGCAGATTGGCCCTGTTACTGGTGTTTTTTGCTATAATCGGGAACAACTCTGGCAGCTGAGACAGCATGGTGATCGAATTTCACTGGAATTACCAAGAGAGTTTACGAGGGGGAATAAAACAATAAGGAGACGAAGGAGAGGTCAGTGTGCCGGGGTGAGGCTGAATGTCCGGGCCCGAGGTAACAAACTGCCTCTACTGACAGTGATATTTGCCAATACACGGTCTCTTTCCAAGCAACTACCGGAACTTCAGTCGGCTGTGAGGTATTTCACTGAGTATAGAGACAGCTGTTTGCTGTGTTTTACAGAAACATGGCTTAAAGACACGATTGGCAACTCTTTACTTTGGGTCGCTGGTTTCAGTGATCCTGTGATAACTGATCGTGATCCACTTGTAACTGGGAAGAAAGTTGGTGGAGGTGTGTGCGTCTACGTAAATGAGAGATGGTGCAAGAACTACACAGTGCGGGAGTCTTACTGTTCTGAAGATATTGAACTTCTGTCCTTGTCATTTAGACCCTTTTACCTCCCTAGGGAGTTTGGACAACTGTTTATAACTGTCATCTATATTCATCCATGGGCGAACTTCCGGGCTGCGGCAAACCTTATATATGTTGTTGTTGCTCGGTTGGAAAACATTGCACCAGCCGCTCCTAAATTTGTACTGGGGGATTTTAAGGGTTGTTCTATAGCGCATGTACTGCCTAATTTTTTCAGTACATTTCTTGTCCCACTAGGGGAGAAAGGGTACTTGATTTGTGTTTTGGAAATATTAAGAATGCGTATAAAGGGTTCTCAAAACCACCCTTGGGTGATTCAGACCACAATGCGATACATCTGATTCCTCTTTATAAACAGAGGCTTAAAACCAGCAAGCCTGAGCTGAGAACCATCCAGATATGGAATGAGGATGTTTTGATTGTACAGCATGGCATGTCTTTATAGATACTAGTGAGGACTTAAATGAGCTAAATAATGTGGTGACAGATTATATACATTTTTGTGTGGCTAATGTCATTAAAACTAAATGTATTAAAAGGTATCCAAATGACAAGCTATGGATAAATGCACAGGTTAAAGTAATGCAAAAAGAAATTAGGCAAATAATTAGTAGGTGTAAACATAATTACAAGCAAAAAATTGAGAGAAAGATGAGAGATAATAATTTAAGGCAGGCATGGCAGGGAGTGTATACAATGATAGGACAGGAGAAGAGTAAATCATTTATGGGTAATCATGAGGATGATTTGGCCTTAGCAAATGAATTAAATACATTTTTTGGTAGATTTGAAACATCAGATTTTAAAACTGAACGGAATTTGATTAGACAGCAAATGAATGTAGGGCAGGAAATTATTATAACATCGGAAGAAGTTTGTAGGATCTTTAAAAGGGTTAATACAAGGAAGGCAGCGGGTCCTGATAGAATAACTGGTAGGGTACTTAAGGAGTGTAGGGAGGAGCTTAGTGTCATTTACAGTCATCTGTTTCAAGTGTCTGTGGATACTTGCTATGTACCTACTGCCTGGAAATGTTCATTTATAGTGCCTGTGCCAAAAATATCAAAACCAGCAGTTTTAAATGATTATCGTCCGGTAGCCTTGACATCTATTGTCATGAAGAGTTTTGAAAAAATAGTGTTAGATCATGTTCTTTCTGAGGTGCGAAACAAACTTGCTCCTTTACAATTTGCATATAGGAGAGGGAGGAGTGCAGAAGATGCCCTCCTGTATATGCTACAAAGACTCTACTGTCATCTTGATCAACCAAAGCGATATGCCCGTGTTATGTTTATAGATTTCTCATCTGCATTTAATACTATACGACCACATATTCTAATGGAAAGATGGTTTAAGCTGGGTGTGAATAGCAGACTCATTAGATGGGTTGAGTCTTTTTAGACTGATAGATTACAGTGTGTTAGGGTGAACTCTGCTTTCTCTTCCTCTATTTTTACCAACACAGGGGCCTCACAGGGAAGTATTATCTCCCCAGTGTTATTTACCCTTTATACAAATGAATGTAGAGGTTTTTCATCTGATGTTTTTAATGTCAAATATGCAGACGATACGGCAATTGTTGGTTTGATCACTGAAGATGAAGTGGAGTATCGTAGAGGTGTGGATAAGTTTGTTGATGGGTGTCAATCTAGTTTCCTTCAGTTAAACATTCAGTTAAACGTTAATGGTGAGGGCATTGAAGTTGTAAATGAATATAAATATCTAGGGACAATCACTGATAAAAAAACTGACATGGGATGTAAATACAGCAGCTGTTTACAAGAAAGGGCTGCAGCGATTGTATTTCATGCGCAGTTTGGTGTGGATACATATATGTTGGCCCTATTCTATCATTCATTTGTGGAGAGTATCTCGACTTTCAGCTTTGCTGCTTGGTATTTCTCACTGTCTGGAGTAAATAAGAACAAACTAAATAAAATTGTTAACATGGCTAGTAAGATTGCAGGTAAACAACACCTTAGTCTGATAAAACTATGTGAATCTCGAGCTGTGAGGAAAAGCCATACAATTCTTCACGATGCATCTCATCCTCTTTGTGGTGAATATGAGTTATTACCATCTGCTCGAAGGTACAGGGTACCATTATTACAGACTGCCCGTGCACAAAGATCTTTTATATCATCCAGTATAGCTCTGTTAAATACATTTTTGTGATATCACAGTTGTCATTTTATATCTATGGCAGTGATTCTGTTGTTGTGAGAGGGATGCTGGTTGTATTTATATGTGATGTGTTGTAACCTGCTGATGTTTGTATTGTTAATTATTGTTGTTGAGCACTGAAGAGTTGCCACAGATACAAAAAGAATTTCCGAAAGGACAATAAACTAAACTAACTAACTAACTAACTAACTTATATATTGTTGCTCTTGTTAGTTTTGACTGCTTTTATTGTCCTCATTTGTAATTCGCTTTGGATAAAAGTGTCTGCTAAATGACTAAATGTAAATGTAATGTAAATATGACCCCTTTAAGTTTAGCCCTGAATTTGAGGTCTTTGTTCGGTCGTCATGGAAACTGCCTCCGTTTAAGCAAAAAAGACACGGAGCTCAGCGCTCGCAGAACACACAAGCTTCATGCCTACGAACGCAGAAAGACCTTAATTAGTCATAAAACCGCCGAGCTGCTCGGATCGTAAATTACGCTTTCAATTCACCCGGGCGCGATCGGGTCGCGCACGAGAAAAACACACACACACACACACACACACACACACACACACACACACCGACCGTCATTCTGGATGTTAATACAATGTCAGGCTGAAGTGTGTGTGTGGGTGGGAATCGCTGAGCGCATCGCTGATACACATATCTCACACACACACACACGCTCACATACACACACACGCTCACATACACACACATACACACGCTTAAGGAAGGGTCTCTGTGTGGGCGCGCTCGAGCAGCAGCATCTCACCGGAGAGAAAACACAGAGAACATGAGCCTCTGTCCATCATCATCATATACATGTGCTTCGGTTCACAAACAGCAGCAGCAACAAGCTTCATTAACACTCATGATCTCCTGTTCTCACGCAGGGCTATTACTGCTGACTAAAACAACTAAAAACTGTTTTAACTGAAATAGAGCTGAAATAAAGTATTAATATTAAAAATGTAAATGTTGCCAAATTAAAAATGTTGCATTGGCTACTAAATGAAATAAGTTGAAGCACTAAACGGACTGGAAATAAAGTGGAAAATGGAAATAAATAAACTAAAACTGTTATAAAAACCACTTAACTGAAATAAAGGTGAAATTAAATATTAATATTAGATGAAAAAGCAAATGTACATTAGAAATGTCTACGTTGAAGAAAATTTAATAAAAACAGAAATAAACAAACTAAAACTATATATGATAATAGAAAAATAAAGTTAAAATAAAATATAAATCTTGGATGAAAAACTTCAAATAGACAAATTAGAAATACACTGCACTGGCAATTAAGACAAGCTGAAGTTCAAGCACTACATTTACTGGAAACTGGCAATAAATGAACTAAAACTGAACTAAAAGTAAAAATGAAATAGAAATATATATTAAACATAAGTAGGGGTGGGCGATATGACCAAAATCTTATATCACGGTAGGAGTAATTTTATATCACGATAATGATGCTTCTAATAAGGTTCTTATGATATCACCGTTTTTGATACCATAGCATTTTCATAATTCTTGTCACCACTGTCAATATCACAGAAAAACTAATACGAGCCTAAAAAAGAAAAACACAGAGAACTCACTGAAGATACAGTAAGTAACTAATTACAAGCAACAGGACAAAAACTACAACAAATAAATGCTACATACATTGTATAAATGAATCAAAAACACAGTGTAAATTAAATTTTCTTTGTTGTATTCTTTCGCAGCTGTCTACTTTCACTTAAGACCTAAATTACTTTTGTTTACTTGGATGCTTGCAAAGTTAATTTTTCAGAAATATTGCATTTGAATATTTGGGCACATAATGAATATTCAAATATTTGTTTGTCTAAATGAGGTTTAATGAGAAAGACGTTGTTTTTAATAATCATGCTTTTGTCAAACAAGCTTATGATTAGGCATTACACACAACAATGCTCTACAACAAAGTTGCGTCATATCTCAAGGTTTTCTTTTGGTTGAAAGCGAGTGTAGGCTAAACAAAAAATTCTAAAAAGCATTTGATCAAAAGTAATTCCATTTTGTAAGATCATTTAGATCAAATTTAGCGGTTGAACGGATCACGAATCTCACGGTTCGGATCATATTATGGTTTTTGAGCCACGGATCGGATTATTTCTCGGATCAGCAAGAAAATATAAAATATTTCAATGTAAATTTACTTTCCATTAATTATTTAAAGCTAAGTACTTCTTCGATACCACAACTAAAACTACTAGCCTGAGAAAGTTCATGATTAAGGAGACAATTGAACAACCAGTAAAATTATGAACAAATTCACAAATTACAAGCATAGATAAATACAACAGAGCAATGTTACAAATAAAATAAGGTTGGTAGTAGCCAGGTACAGAAACGTAATAATTAAGTGCAAAATAACACTGCATAAACTAAATATAGATTAATCTTTGTCAAAGCTGTGTTTTGTTATTAGACGAGCATTAATGACAGCAGCAGGTATTTATAGGCTGCTATCACTTTAAGACCTGATGCACGGATGCACTATAATGATACACATCCCATTTCTTTCTCAGCTGTTCTCGTTCACTTAAGACATAACTGACTGCATTTACCAGAATGGTTGTTGAGATCAGTATTTTGTCATACATTTTATGTGTATATGATTCTGTTTAAAGGCAAGGAGTGAAGGAGATTAGGCTTGCTGCGATAGACGGTGTTTTTTTGGTTATACCGGTGTTAAGCCGCAACACGTCACGTTACGTCATTTGCCCCCCCCCCCAAATTATTTTTTAATATTTTTAAATTGCTAAAATGTTCAAAAAAGCATCTGTTATATAATATCCATTTCTGATGTCGCCAATAATTAGAGATGCACAGAAATTCCGGCTGTCGAAAATGAGTTCAGCGCTCAGGTTTCACTTTTTCACGTGGTGTGACGCTCTGCGTATTATCCGCTCTATGTGTGTGCGCTCCGCTCAGTCGCTCCACTCGTATACCGTTCATGCTCATCGGAACAGCAAAGTCTAACAGGACACATGGATATAGTACAGTATTGTTTCTGTCTGTAATAGCCCTACTGTGTAACATGGTGTGGTAAATGTGGGCAACTCTGGTAACGCTGCCCTCTCATTCATTGATCTGCTAACCGCATGTTATGCTCGCGTGTTCTGATAATAATAGCTTTCTAGGACTAAACATTATTTGGATTAATTGGTAAAAATAAATAAATAAATAAATAAAAAAGGGTTAAATATCTTAACCCTACGGTTAGACCTGAAAAACTAAAAAGCAATTTAATTCGAAGGCCTGTCGTTATTTTTTATTTGTGCTATCATTATTAATTTCTTTATTTGTTCTTAATTTATTACTGACTGCTTACTTGTCATTTTTTATTCAATTCAAAGTTTGAAATCAAGCTATCTCGTGCTACTGCACCAAAATTACCCCACTGTAAAATAAAAAAAACACTGAGTGAGCAAACATGTGTGAGATAGCTATGGTAAATAAATAATGTTTACATATGAATAAAAGCCTACATTAAAATCTGTCATATAAATTGGTCTCTTCTTTAGAAATTAGCTTACTGATTGCCACCATGGACAAAATGTTTTAATAATATTAAAAATATCTGTATGACATTATATTCTGCAGTTCTTCCCTGCTGTACCGAATATCTATACTTTTCAAATGATCACATTGAAGTTAGAAATTCAAATATTGTGACAAAATTAATTTTGTAGGGTGCCACAAGTTTGTTAAAATTTCCAAAGGGTGCCGCGACTAAAAAAAGGTTGGGAAACACTGAGTTAGAGGACAGACACGTTTAAAAGCTAAACGCTGAATGCAGCGTGCCGAGCCGTGCGTGAACGACAGTGCACCACGCAGCAGGAGTCAGAGTTTATTAATCACGTGAGGAGAGTGAGTCGAGCTGACTGACACGAGTGAGCTGAGAAAGACAAGACGATGGCAGAAGATTGTTTAGAAAGGAAATGCAACGGCGCCTCTTTGGCAATATTTTACATTTTGAAAAGCCTATTGACTGGAAGTTTTTTTCAAACGTTCCGTTTCTTATTTATTTGGTTCCAGTGTTTGCTGATTACTTTATGTATTCTATTTTATTTATTTTACATCAAGGTGTATTTGCCGTGCCTCCAAGCTTTCTTATTCGATTTGCTAATAAATGTTCTGTTTCTTATTTATTTGGTTCCACAGTGTTTGCTGAATTTCAGTTTTATATACCTATTTAAACTTTGTGTAGTCTAAGTAATTTGTTATTTTAATAGGCATATATGGTGTATTTTTATTCGTTTTGTTAATAAAAGTACAGAGTTTGACGCTGTTGTTGCTTGAATTGAACCAACGCCGAATTGCAGCTAATTTGAAAGTGAAAGTGAAATGCGCACGGTTGTCACACGTCGATTAACCGGTGGGAAAATGTCCTCACCGTTACAACCCTAAAGGAGATATGAAAGAGGGTTCAGTTCGGTGTTACGCGCTTCATGTGTGTGCAGCTTTGAACATAGAAAACAACGCACGAGTAACGAGTCGAGTTCCCTTACGCCTTTTCCTATGCTGTAAACACGTACAAATGATAAACTTTCACACTAGTATGGTCAAACTTTGCAATTAATCCGCGGATCACATGCGTGAACCCCTGATGTCACATGGATTATTTTAACGATGTCCTTGCTACGTTTCTGTGACTTGATCGTGTAAGGATCCCTGCTGTCTACGGAGGGTCAGAGAGCTCTCGGAATTCATCAAAAATATCTCCATTTGTGTTCTGAAGATGAACGGAGGTCTTAAAGGTTTGGAACGACACGAGGCCGAGTAATTAATGACAGAATTTTCATTTTTGGGGTAACTTTCCCTTTAAGATTTATCATGGATTCCCTGCATTTACGGCCAGCAAAGCAACACGTAGTCAAATTCAAATAGTGCTTTTATTTTTCTAATAATAATTACAGATCGAGTATTCAAATGTTCGACTATTTGTGCACATCCCTAGCAAAGACGGACATTTTTATACTTTTAAATATGTGTATTTAACCGTTCAAGGATAATAACGCAACCAAAATACCCATGCGGTCTATATTCAAGTTTTCCGAAGTCATCTGATGATGCATTTATACTGATGCGGCTGACAGACGCTTTTATCTAAAGTGACATTCATGTTATACAAGGCTTTGTTGGAGATCGAACCCATGAACATTAAAGAAAGCCTAAGTGAAACTGGTTACTCAATGAGTAAAGCTCTCATGTGAAATATGAACGTTTAAGCATCACGGTGTTCGTTTACGAGACTCTAGAGAGCAAATGCTTTCTGTTATTTGATTCAGTGAGAGTGAATAATCACCTAAATCTCACGCAGAGCATCTTCAGAAGACACTGAATGTAGCGCACGGGTAACTGTTATGCAGCTCTTTGTCGTTTTTTGGCACTAAACGAAGTAAGGCTAGAATGTTTGTTTTTGTGAACTCTCACTTTAAGCTGACAGCTGATCTGGAGTCAGTAAAGATCATATATGAATAATGTATCAGTCATCTGTGGATCTCTGCTGGAGCAGATCACATCACATTCATCTCTTCATCAAATCGACCGAAATAGAAAATGATTAGCTGTTTCACATCTGGCTTTACTGTACGCTTGCCATTACAGTCTGTGTAGCTCGGATGCTGCTCTATATGTACATACACTGTTTTTAACAGCCTGAAGAAGCATTTTACAAACTACAACAGCATTAAGGACTTTTTTTTGCATTATTTTGCGCTATAAGAATTCAGTTAAATGTATCATATACCTTAAAGTTCATGTAATTATTTGCAGTATATATTATATATTTAGCAATATAAGAATGCAACAATGCATTCACAGTAAATTCTTTTGGTTTATATTTTTGCCTTATATTTTAGTGTTATAAGCGTTCAATTCTTTGCATTATATGTTTGCGTTATGTATTATACATTTTTGCATTATATTAGAGTTAAATGTAATACATTATATACATTGCAGTAAATGTAATTCTTTGCATTACAGAAATCTGGCATAAATAGAAAAATTCTTTGCATTATATAAGACATATTTTTGTATTTTATTTGTGCCGTATCAGGATTCAATTTAACGCATTATATTCTTTGCAGTAAATTGAATCCTTTGCATTACATTTTTGCACTACAAGGATTCACTTTAAAGCATTATATAAGTAAATAAATATGGTCTAATACTGATGTATTGCACACCCACACTAATGCACTGATTGTTTTCGGCCGTGACTGATACAGCAGCTCAGGTATCAGATATCAGACACGACCGCTTCATGTTGGTATTCTTGCGGGGAAAACAAACATGCACGCACTGTCACCGACAGCAAGTTTAGTTTTACTTTTCTTTTTGTTTTCATTTTGAAAAGCTTGTTATCTTTGCTGTTTACCTCACGTTACGCTATATAGGCTCTCTTTTATTATTTTTATTTGATCAGGGCTCTACAGTGCGACCATTTGCGACTGAAAACTACTGCGTGCGACTATGAAAACATATTTAGGAGCACCAGTGCAACTGACCCGATCATCATCATACTTGTGATTGTGATCGCTGAGGAGAGCTTCAAAGGTTTCTACGTGTTTTTGCAGCGTTGAGTAATGCATCACAGACATATCTCACGAATCCTTTCATAAGCAAAGTGTAGACAGGGTGTAAATAAAAGATTCATTGTGCAGTGTAGAGAGATTCATTGATTATAAATGTGAGATTAGCTAAGATGAGTGACGGCTTTTAATGATTTTTAAGGGAGTTTGTAAATGTGATACTGATTTAATAACAGTTCAATAGACAAGTTAATATTAAGTGACTTGCATTGTCTGACTATAACACTATTGTCTGATTTTGCTCTATTTCGTCGTCGAAAATAGTTTGAAACAAAGACACAGCTCAGCCGCAGCGCATCTCCATTCAAACACAGCGGTGTCTCGTTTATGATCTGCGTTTTTAAACGAATCTAGTGAGTCAGTGATTCATGATTACCTGTTCATAAAGACAGTCACTTGCTTCATTCCTGAATGAATCAGCCGTTCGAATGAATCAATTGAATGAATGATTCAGTGATAAAATCAGTGACTTGTC
>JADLZM010033029.1:29653-85914 GCA_018148995.1 Sinocyclocheilus maitianheensis | reverse complement strand
GAGAGACACAGAGAGAGCGAGAGAGAGGAAGATGGGTTAGAGCCTAAGAGATGTCACTTCCGTGACGCCCACTTGCTCACTCTCTCTCTCTCTCTGTCACACGTGCTCGCTCGCTCGCCCGCACACCCCCAGCCCGTTACTATGGCGACCGGGCTAAAAAACGACTGATATAGCGCTCGAGAGAGAGAGAGAGAGAGAGAGAGAGAGAGAGAGAGAGAGAGAGAGGTGGGTGTCAGATGGAAGTGTTTGAGCGCAGAGATGCTGGGATGAGAGAAGAGCTGTTCTAGAAGAGGAGCCAACTCTGCGTTACTATGGCGACCAGCGGGATGTGCTCTCTCTCTCTCGGCTGCATCACTCACACAGATCTGCGATCAGACTCCATCCATGCAGCACTCATCACGCTCATATTTCACAAACACCACACCAGCGGCCTTTCTGTGCAAATCACGGTCACTTTAGATACAGCGCGATGATGAACAGTCCTAGTCATTCTAAAAACATTATTTGGGGACACTAATATTTTATCATATTATTGCACCTTCTAATAGACTGGATACTGATTTAGGTTGAACTTAATTTTGAAATATTTAGTTTGACATAAACGTCAATATTTCATTAAAATATTTAATATTTAAATTATATTTTGTAATATTTAGTTGGACAAACATCAATATTTAATTAAAATACTTAAACATTTATTAATTATATTTTGTAATATTATTGGAGTCTTTTAACAGACTGGATACTGATTTAGGCTGACGTAATATTTTAATACAATACTTACATAAAATATCAATTATATTTTAGAATATTTAGGTTGACATAAAAGTTTATTGAAGTACTTAAAGGAGACATATTATGCCCCTTTTTACAAGATGTAATATAAGTCTCTGGTGTCCCCAGAATGTGTCTGTGAAGTTTCAGCTCGAAATACCCCACAGATCATTTATTATATCATTTTAAAAACGCCTAGTTTGAGTGGAAGCAGAAATGCGCAGTTTTTCGGGCCTGTGTCTTTAAATGCAAATGAGCTGCTGCTCCCCGCCCCCTTTTCCAGAATAGAGCTGCGCCATTACAGCTCGCACCTGCTAAAAACATCTGTTTTGGTTCTGATTATCATATTTATCACGCTGAAATCATGCGTTTGAAAGCATATGAGTTTAAACTTCAGATATAGGGTTTTCTGAGCGCACGCATCTGAAGCACACGCACAGAAAGCGGCTGTCACAGCATGTGAGCACTAAACTAAGCTCTCATTCACACACAAGCTTACGTTAAACACACACGAGTTACAAAAACAGTGGGTTATGTCTGTGAAGGTAAACAGCTGGGAAATAAGTCATGTTTATTTTAGATCTGTGTGGCAGCAGCAATATACAGTAAATAAATCAGTAAATCCTCTGCTCTGTCGTCTCTGAGGCTGGGACTCTAAACAGTGTTCTGTGCAACCTAAATAAAATGTGACTCTGGATCCTGATTTAGGATTTTTTCCCCCCAAAGATTATTATTATTATTTTTTTTTTAATAAAACACTAGATCAACCCAAATTTGGCACCTAAATTAAATTAGATTTTTAAATCTCAAGTCTGTCAAAAACCTGATCCTGATTTAGGTTGAGATCATTTGATTAAATGACTGATGCAAACCAGAATCATGTATAATAAACATTACATTCCATTTTTTGATTACATTCAGTGAATATAGTTTTAATAAAAATGCTATTGATATTTCTAAAAAATGAACAGTGAATTAATAAAAATAAATGTTCTTAATTGTTCTGGTAATCAGATGAAGGCATAAAACATTCATTTAATTTATCCTAATCACCCTAAACCCTTTTATTTTTTGGCAAACCAAGTGCTGCACAACAAAGGTTTACTGTTAAAATTAAAAAGAAAACAGATGTGATTATTCCTTTAAAAATAAAGATGTATTAATATTTATTAGCAGTAGTAGCATTGAGTCTTCAGACTGCTAAATAGTAATATATTCTGACAGTTTAACGTTAAACTAAACTTTTATTTTGACGGGTTGCCGTGAGGAACTTGCAGCTGCTGTGTGTGTGATGTGACGGTAGACTTCTCAAATGAAAGGGTAAATGCTAATGAAGTGACTCTCAGAGCAGCTGGAGATGACATTCGTGTTCATATCATCATATAGTGAGACGGCAGAAGCTGAAAACACCGCGAGCGTCATCTGCGCTTTAGTATGCGTGTAGTAAACAAAACATTCATTGCGGAAATTAGGGCTGCACGATAAATCGCATGCGATATTATATATATCTGTGTAGTTAATGCTGCTCCATGTGAAAGCCCGCAGGTGATGGAGATTTACCGCTGATTACAGAACCGGCTTTACTGTCAAGATGCGCGTTAAATATCGCATGCGATTTATCATGCAGCCCTAGCGGAAATCATGGCGCCTCATGCGTGATATCAGACGCTTCTGCAGATTTATAGCATTACTATAGCACTTCACCTGAGCATCGCGAATCACGCGTATGGCCATGATGAGTGCTGAATGAATGACAGGCTTTCTGTTGTAACTGTAAACTTATGTAAAATTTACAACTGTAATATTATATTTAAGCTATCATTATTTTATTATATATTTATAAATATATACATTATAAATATATTTATTTATATTACAGTTAATTATACTTGTCATTCCTTTATGCTTACTTTTGAAATGGTTTCTAAGTGTACATTTTTAATTGCAAAAGAAATGTACAATTTATGTAATTTTACAAGTGTAAAATAATATCTAAATTACATTTATATTAAAAGAACGTGTAAAAGAAATTTACAATTTATGTAAATGCACAACTCAATTTTCAATTTTGTATTAAAAATTATATTTGTTACATTGAATTATATGCATGTATTTAAATTTTAAAATATTATATATTAAATATGAATACATGATACATTTAAAAACAAACTGTAATATAATATAAATATAATTAACTGTAAATGTGTGTACAATTTACAATGTATATAAATGTACAACTAAATTTGTTTCTACACCATTTATTAAATATTAATGTACAACTTACTGAAATTTACAACTGTAAATAATATCTAAACCATATTTTGCATTATACATTGTATTTACATGACATTTAAAAAAAATACAACTACAATTGTTTCTACACCATTTTTAAGTGTAACAAAATTTACACCTGTAAAATTGTATGTTAATTATTTTGTATGATAAATTATGACATTTAATTATATATATATGCATATATCAAATGTAAGATATACAATCAACTGTGCAAAATGTGCAATTTACATAACTCTAAAACGGTTTCTACGATAACTGAAGTGTAAACTAAATGTACTGATTTAACTTTATTCTGCGAAACCGAATCAAAGTATTAACGAACACAAAACCGATCCGCATCACAACTCGTGTCCGACAAAACAAACACGACACGACCCTCAAAACATCTGTCCAATCAATAACACTCTCACACACTCACTTACCACTTACATACTCTCACACTCTCACTTCCACTTACATACTCTCACTTACACACTCTCGCACACTCACTTACATCCTCTCGCACTCTCACTTACATACTCTCACTTACTCTTACATACTCTCACACACTCTCACTTACATACTCTCACTTACTCTTACATACTCTCACACACTCTCACTTACATACTCTCACTTACTCTTACATACTCTCACACACTCTCACTTACATACTCTCACTTACTCTTACATACTCTCACACACTCTCACTTACATACTCTCACTTACTCTTACATACTCTCACACACTCTCACTTACATACTCTCACTTACTCTTACATACTCTCACACACTCTCACTTACATACTCTCACTTACTCTTACATACTCTCACACACTCTCACTTACATACTCTCACTTACTCTTACATACTCTCACACACTCTCACTTACATACTCTCACTTACTCTTACATACTCTCACACACTCTCACTTACATACTCTCACTTACTCTTACATACTCTCACACACTCTCACTTACATACTCTCACTTACTCTTACATACTCTCACACACTCTCACTTACATACTCTCACTTACTCTTACATACTCTCACACACTCTCACTTACATACTCTCACTTACTCTTACATACTCTCACACACTCTCACTTACATACTCTCACTTACTCTTACATACTCTCACACACTCTCACTTACATACTCTCACTTACTCTTACATACTCTCACACACTCTCACTTACATACTCTCACTTACTCTTACATACTCTCACACACTCTCACTTACATACTCTCACTTACTCTTACATACTCTCACACACTCTCACTTACATACTCTCACTTACTCTTACATACTCTCACACACTCTCACTTACATACTCTCACTTACTCTTACATACTCTCACACACTCTCACTTACATACTCTCACTTACTCTTACATACTCTCACACACTCTCACTTACATACTCTCACTTACTCTTACATACTCTCACACACTCTCACTTACATACTCTCACTTACTCTTACATACTCTCACACACTCTCACTTACATACTCTCACTTACTCTTACATACTCTCACACACTCTCACTTACATACTCTCACTTACTCTTACATACTCTCACACACTCTCACTTACATACTCTCACTTACTCTTACATACTCTCACACACTCTCACTTACATACTCTCACTTACTCTTACATACTCTCACACACTCTCACTTACATACTCTCACTTACTCTTACATACTCTCACACACTCTCACTTACATACTCTCACTTACTCTTACATACTCTCACACACTCTCACTTACATACTCTCACTTACTCTTACATACTCTCACACACTCTCACTTACATACTCTCACTTACTCTTACATACTCTCACACACTCTCACTTACATACTCTCACTTACTCTTACATACTCTCACACACTCTCACTTACATACTCTCACTTACTCTTACATACTCTCACACACTCTCACTTACATACTCTCACTTACTCTTACATACTCTCACACACTCTCACTTACATACTCTCACTTACTCTTACATACTCTCACACACTCTCACTTACATACTCTCACTTACTCTTACATACTCTCACACACTCTCACTTACATACTCTCACTTACTCTTACATACTCTCACACACTCTCACTTACATACTCTCACTTACTCTTACATACTCTCACACACTCTCACTTACATACTCTCACTTACTCTTACATACTCTCACACACTCTCACTTACATACTCTCACTTACTCTTACATACTCTCACACACTCTCACTTACATACTCTCACTTACTCTTACATACTCTCACACACTCTCACTTACATACTCTCACTTACTCTTACATACTCTCACACACTCTCACTTACATACTCTCACTTACTCTTACATACTCTCACACACTCTCACTTACATACTCTCACTTACTCTTACATACTCTCACACACTCTCACTTACATACTCTCACTTACTCTTACATACTCTCACACACTCTCACTTACATACTCTCACTTACTCTTACATACTCTCACACACTCTCACTTACATACTCTCACTTACTCTTACATACTCTCACACACTCTCACTTACATACTCTCACTTACTCTTACATACTCTCACACACTCTCACTTACATACTCTCACTTACTCTTACATACTCTCACACACTCTCACTTACATACTCTCACTTACTCTTACATACTCTCACACACTCTCACTTACATACTCTCACTTACTCTTACATACTCTCACACACTCTCACTTACATACTCTCACTTACTCTTACATACTCTCACACACTCTCACTTACATACTCTCACTTACTCTTACATACTCTCACACACTCTCACTTACATACTCTCACTTACTCTTACATACTCTCACACACTCTCACTTACATACTCTCACTTACTCTTACATACTCTCACACACTCTCACTTACATACTCTCACTTACTCTTACATACTCTCACACACTCTCACTTACATACTCTCACTTACTCTTACATACTCTCACACACTCTCACTTACATACTCTCACTTACTCTTACATACTCTCACACACTCACTTACATACTCTCACTCACTTACACACTATCACACACACTCACTTACACTCAACTTACACACTATCACACTCTTACTTACACAATCACACACTCACTTACACACTCTCACACATTTACACACTCACTTGCACTCACACACTCCCTCACTTACACACATTTACACATTCTCACTTACACATTCTCACGTACTCATTTACACACTCACATACACACTCTCTCTCACACACACACACTCACTTACACACTCATTTACACACACTCACTTACTTACACATTCTCACGTACTCATTTACACACTCACATACACACTCTCTCTCACACACACACACTCACTTACACACTCATTTACACACACTCACTTACTTACACATTCTCACGTACTCATTTACACACTCACATACACACTCTCTCTCACACACACACACTCACTTACACACTCATTTACACACACTCACTTACTCATTTACACATTCTCACTTACTCATTTACACACTCACTTACACACACTCACTTACACTCATTTACACATTCTCACTTACTCATTTACACACTCACATACACACACTCACTTACACTCATTTACACTCTCACACACAGGTTTGTTTTTGTGAATTGTGGGGACTCTCCATAGGCGTAATGGTTTTTATACTGTACAAACTGTATGTGCTATTGCCCTACACCTTATACCCCACATGAAGGACGAATATGTCAGAAACTTCGAGCATTTTTACTTTCTCAAAAAAATTACTCTGTATGATTCATAAGCGTCTTGTAAAATGGGGACATGGGTTAATGTCCTCACAAGTCACCTTCTCCTTGTCATACCCATGTTATTATCCAAATCTGTGTCCTCATATCTCACAAACACGCACGCACACACACACACTCAGCCGGTAACGGAGAGCTGTCGGTAGGTTCGGATCTATAAATAACCGCGCGGCCTCGACGCGCATCTGATGTTACGGATCACCGAGCGCTGTCAGCCGCGCGGAGGAACCGTTAGCGTTACCTTGTGAAGACACATAGGACATGATCCTCCGGCTCTGGCCGCGATCAGCTCGCTCCGGGATCCATCCCCGCTCCTCCAGCGCGACGCGACGCGAGCTGCTGTATCGATCCGAGCGCCGAGCGCAGTGATGTGGCCGGACGCGCGCGCAGGCGCGAGCTGGAGGAGTAACGCGCGAGTAACTTACACTGCCGCTGCTCAGCTCGAGCTCTCACACGACCCGGTTTAATATGCACTCATTTGCTATATATATATATATATATCTACAGTGCGTGCATAATTATCAGGCACGTTGGATTTTTTCTTTCCAAGCACATTTGATCAACTCCAAACCTCATCAATCGTAATAACTACTATTGATCTTGTATTTAATCATTTATACGTGATATATAATGGTCCATGAACACTGTAAAAAATTAATCCGTAAAATAAGAGAAAAAGTACTGTTAACTCTAAAACAATGCAATGAAGTGTAAAATTCAAAATACTGGTAAAAAATAAATTTCTTAAAATTATACAATATATATATATCTTTTTTTTTGAGTGAAGTGGAGATGGACTAAATATGTGACTCTGGAGCACAAAACCAGGCATAAGGGTACATTTTGTGAAATTGAGATGTATGCATCATCTGACAGCTGAATAAATATCTTTCCATTGATGTATGGTTTGTTAGGAGAGCACAATATTAGAAAATCTGGAATCTGAGGGTGCAAAAAAATCTAAATATTGACAAAAGTTGTTCAGATGAAGTTCTTAGCAATGCATATTACTAATCAAACATTAAGTTTTGATATATTTACGGTAGGACATTTACTAAATATCTTCATGGAACATGATCTTTACTTAATATCCTAATGATTTTTGGCATAAAAGAGAAATGTATAATTGTGACCCATACAATGTATTGTTGGCTATTGCTACAAATATCCCCCAGCGACTTAACACTGCTTTTGTGCTGCAGGGACACATATAAAAATGAAAGTCAATAGAAATGCTGTTTCTAATCTCTATGAACAAAACTGTGTGAGAAGTGTGTGTGATTACAGCAGGAGCAGCAGAAATGAATTGGAGGTCATCTAATCTAGTTTTTGGTGCCGGAGGAGCTGTGTGTTCATTAAAGCAGCACAAACATCCCAGAATCCAGCGCATCGTGCGCATGATGTTTGTGCTCGGGATAAGTTTGGATTTCGGTGATTTTACATTCAAAGTCACATCGAGAGCAGAGCAAAATAATATCCAGTGATTATCACTTAAAACAATATTGACAGAAAAACAGCCAAACTGAAGAATCACACCCGTCATATTTCTGTTTGATATTCATGCAAAACCCAGAGACGCCACAGAAGTGAACATCCACAACATAAATGCAACATCTGTAGTGAACTTCACAAAGAATCAACAAAGAAACACTGAATTAGAGTGAAGTTTTGAAGTAGAAAAACTCAAATTTAGCATGTGAAGTCCAATTATTAATTCTGAATGAACAATGCTTTTTTGTTGATGTTTTTGACGGCTGAACGTTTATCAGTCTGATCGAATCTCAGCTCATTCGTCACACGGGAAGCTCGGCTCCACTGCAGTGCATTATGGGATACCGTGCTCACGTTTGCCAATGCAAAAATAATAACAGCATCATTCTTCAGCAATACTGTTTATTATTAATATTATTAAATTATCCTAAATAAATGTTATGTTGACATGTTTGCATCCTTTGTCATGTTCTTGCTTCCACCACAGGATAAAAAACAAAAAAAAGAAGATAATTGTGACTTTTTTTTATATTTGCCATTTTTATTTAAAATTATATATATATTTTTTTCAATTTTCAAGTTTATATATATTTTTACAAATATTTTAAATATTTATTTAAATATTTTTTATTTATTTTATTTTGCCAAGAATGTCAGAATTGAAAAAGGAAACGTGAGCTAAAAAAGTCCCAATTACCTTTTTTATTTATTTATTTTTAATACCTCTGTTAATTCTATTTCACCATCTGTTATAATTATTTTATGATTGTTTTGATATGCTGTTAATTTTGTCCGAATCAGGTTATGATTGTTAATTTTGTTCTTAACCATCTGTAACGATAATTTTATTATTATTTTATATACTGTTCATTTTGTATTAAACATCTGTTATTATTATTATTATGATTATTTTTAAATGCTGTTAAGTTTATGACTTAATCACTGATTTATAATTTACAACTTATATCAACTAAAATGGTTTCTACACCATTTTTTAAGTGCAATAAAATCTACAACTGTAAAATTATATCTTGTATGATAAATTCTATTCATATGACACTTAATTTTATATAATGTAATGTGTATATATCATCAACTGTGTAAAATGTACAATTTTACAACTCTTTATTGTCATAAATAACAACGAGATAACATTAGAGCGACCTACGATGTAAAGTGCAATAAGAATCCATAAAGTACAGTACTTTATATCAAGTTATACATCATTGCAAAACTGTTTCTAAATTGGTCTTGGACCTTTAAAACACTGTTAATATGTCTGAATCATGCTAGGATTGTGTTAAACTCTTTAATATTTGTACATTTTCTGCCCAGCGCTCGAATGGCGTTAGTTAGTTCTAGTCAACGACTGCATTAACAAACAAATGAAAGAGTCCACAGAACTCATTTAAACTCATTTAATTTCTCTCCGCCCGGCGTCTTACTGCGCTTACCCACAATGCATTTCACACATTCAGCGAGTGCTTGCTACATACAAGAGCTAGAGTTAGATGCTCATATTGCACTTGGATTATACAACAACTAGGAGTTAGAAACTCTCTTGAGCTCGTCGTGTATAGCGTTCGCTGAGTCTCCTCCCGGCGTAGAAGCGTATAGAGACTGCGTTTGCATTCCGTAGCATTGCATGGCGTTTGGCTCTCAGATGGTCTTACAGTATAGATACACGTATATATAGATATAGATATAAGCAGTGTTGGGGAAAGTTACTTTTAAAAAGTAATGCGTTACAATGTTGCGTTACTCCATGAAAAAGTAACTAATTATGTTACGTTAGTTACTTTTTATGGAAAGTAATGCGTTACGTTACTTTTGCGTTACTTGTTAAATCTGTACAGGGCTCGCTTGTTCGTTTTTAACATTAAAAGTTCTATTTTAAGCCTTTTCACAGCAAAAGTGAAGTGAATGCGCCTCAGGCTGAAGGGAAAGTACAGAAGAATACAGAAGACATTTCAACACACTTCAGCAATAAACAAAGACACACAGATGTTCGTTTAGAGTAATGTGTGCTTATTAGTACGCTTGAACTGCATCATCGAAGACATTGGTTAATAGAACGGGATTAAATACATAAAGCATATTTGTGTTGTTTAACATTTAATTAATTATTGCAGGTTTGCGTCATATTCTGAGTTGCATTATTTTTATTCATTTTGAGGAAAACTGAATCTGTGTTTTGTTTTGTGAGTGAGATGAATTAATGCATATTCATATTTATTTTAGAGCTACAGTAACATCTGATTTCTGTCACTATGGCGACACCAGAGCCGTCAATCAATAAATTGGAAACAAAAAGTAACTTGCGTTACTTATTTGAAAAAGTAACTCAGATATTCTCTTGTAAATTAAAAAGTAATGTGTTACTTTACTAGTTACTTGAAAAAGTAATCTGATTACGTTACTTGTAATGCGTTCCCCCCAACACTGGATATAAGTATGTGGCAAGACCAACAAAGATGGCTGGCTCGTTACTGATCTCTAGTGCAAACTCAGTGTACTGCGTCTCTAGAGTATTGCTGTGGTTTTATCCATGCATAGCATATAAAGGTCATGCGGAGGAGGTCAGGTCAAGAGGAAAGAAACGCGTATAAAACAGAGACAGTGACAGCAGCTCAGAAGGAAGAGCGTCCCGGAGAAACCTGCGGACGGGAAAGAAGAGAGAGGTTGGAAAGAGAACGCAGGGAAATCAGGACTAGTTAGGGCTGCTAGTTAACTCACCTGTGCTAGTGGACTCATTCTGCTACCTGCACACCGGCGCAGTTGTCCTTGCTCTCGGACGCGATGGCCAGATACTCCGCTCTGCAACACACAACACAAGCATCTCCTGAAGGAACATACACACACGCCGCTGCAAAAACACTCATTTTAGTATTACTGAGGTACTGCGGTGTTTTAAAAGATATTTAGAATCTGCTTTGATTTCAGTCGTTTCGTTGTAAACGCTGCCGTCACAACTACTTGACTTTTTTGTTTTGTTTGAAGTCATGAAAACGTGTGCTTTTCTTCATTTTAGTTTTAGTAAACCATTACTTTTGAGCCTGTAAAGTTGTATTTAATGATTATTTATAAATATATAAATTATTTATTATATATATATATATATACACATATATAAATATAAACCATCTCCACTGAACAATAATTTAAATCGGCTGATTTGAATCAGTTGTTATTTTTATATTCTCCATTTTATTTGAATTTTAGTTAGTCTTTTTGTTTTTGTCATCTTTAGAAGTCTGTTTATTTTACACGTCTACAACATTTCTAAACATTTCAGCTCTAGCTATTTTAGAACATAAAGCAAAACTAAACGAAACTGAGAAATACTGATGCGCAACTAGCTGAAATAAAGATTTGACTATTTTAAGTGCTGAAAATGTGGATTTTAGTTTTAATAAAAATATAGAGTAAACAATACATTTAGACATGTAAATTTGAATTTAATAATTATAATTATTCATATTAAATTCCAAAAATATTTTTGTTGTTGTTGTTGAAAACCATCGGCATCCAACAAAGACTTTTGATTTGTGATTTTAGGCTAGCTACGGGATTTTAAGCTGAAATGTCGCATACATCGTTAGTCAAAGCGTGTCTCTTATGTCATTGAGACACTAATACCAGTTTTATTAATATTTTGAATCAATTTTTATTTTCATGTTTTCCATTTTTATTTTAATCTTAGTTAAAGTTTTAATAATTTTATTGTGTATTTTTGTCTTTCAAGTAATTCTTATTTTATCAATTTTATTATAATATTAATAATAATAAAATACCAATATTTTATAAAATACATTTTTATATATTTATATGCATGTCCATTTTTATTTCTTCAGATCTAGTTAAACTAAATGGCCACTAGTTGAAATAAAAGGTTTTTAATATTTTATGATAAAGCGGAGAGTTCCGGTGCTTGACTCTGATTGGCTGAGCCGCGTTCGAAGCTGTTGTGAATGACGCTACAAAGTAACACACACCTTTGTTTACTTCTGTGTGTTGCTCGGCAACCACTTTGTAGCAACCACAACTGTTTCTGAGGAGCTACATTGTTTGGTGGAAGAATACTGTGTTTATTAATATCATTACACTTTATTTGCTCTGTTTTATTTTGTGAAACCTTACTACGTATATGCAATAACCGTGTTATAAAAGCAGTAAGCTCCGCTTCGCGTCGTACCTAACAACACCCCTTAGCTGTTATAAAGTCACTGTAAAGCACGGCTTCACGGGGCGTATTGCTTTATTTGATCTCAGTAAAAGTGAGTTTGTTTTTAGTTTTAGTTATCTCTAATAACTGATGTGTTTGTGTTACTGACGCGCTGGCTCTGAGCGCTTCCTCTCCGGCCGCGGCGATCTTCCTGTAGCAGTAGATCATCTCCACCAGGAGCCAGAGCTGCAGGCCGATGATGGACACGTACATCATCACCTCCGACACGATGGACGCTGTGCCGCGCGTGGCTGCAACGAAACACACGCTCTGCTCTCGCTCACGATGATTCAAATCAAGACCCTTCACAAACTTACCCAGCTACAATAGTGGAGTTTGTTAGCATTTTTGTCTGAAGAAAGACAAGCATGAATAGTGATGAAAGCCAAAATATTAAATGCAATGGATGACATTTTTCATCTGAGATTGGGAGACAAATTACAGGAGAGACGGCAGCATCGTAATGTTATTCTTACACAGAGATTAAAAGCTCTGTTAGTAAAATCTGTTGACTTTAGCAATCTGTGTTGCATTCTATGCCAATGGTGACACTTCAAAAATGAAGAAAAAGTGCTTTTTGTCTTTTTCCCCCAACGTTTGCATGACTATAACTGTAGATATCATATAATCCTTAACCAACTTTTCCTTCAGCTTCTTCATTTTTAAGGCCCTGTATGGTTTATTTCCAGAGATATGAGGATCTCAGTGTGGTGGAAATCCAAATGTGGGTCACTTTGCATACAGCTGATATTTATTGTATTTAAAGAGGAGTGTCTGAAGAACAAATAATGTTGAAACTAGAAATATATCTCATTTCTCTTTATCGAAAACAAATGCATAAATCATACCTGCTTGAGTGAGAAAACAGTTTGCATAGCTGTAACTCTAGAAGAGTAAGAGATATCTCAATATGATTTTCGGTTCTAATTATTCATGAACTTTTCCTTTGGCGTCTCCAATTTTACGGTCCAATATGGTTCATTTCCAGAGATACCGGGTACTAGTTGTTGAACTTTCCCATTTTTAATGGTCAAAAACCAAATGTGGTCACTTTGCATTCAGCAGATATTTATTGTGATTAAACAGGAACGGCTGAAGAACAAATGAAGAGTTTATTTGCAAAAACAGATAACTCTATAATGTTTTTTATTATGTAATCATGTTTTTATTGTGTTAGTTAGCTATTTTTTAACCTAATCAATATAACCCAACTGCAATTTTTTGATTGAGATTAATTGGAATGCACAATGAAAAAACATGATTTTTGAGAATTATCTGTTTTTTGCAAATTAACTCTTCAAATAATTTTGAAACTAGAAATGCATCTCATTTTTCCTCTATAAAAACAGTCGAATTGAACACACCTGTCCGAGGGCCAAAAATACTCTTTTGCCAAAGTTTGTGAGCCTGTAACCCAAGAAATATTAAATATATCTCAATATGTTATTAGAATATGGTTCTTAAGCTTTTCTTCTGGTATAATCATTTTAAAGGTCCATTTTGGTTCATTTCCAGAGATACTGGGATCTCATTACGGCGCCATTTCCAAGTTGTTGAATTTTCCCATTTTTAATGGTCAAAAACCAAATGTGGTCACTTTGCATTCAGCAGATATTTATTGTGATTAAACAGGAACGGCTGAAGAACAAATGAAGAGTTTATTTGCAAAAACAGATAACTCTATAATGTTTTTTATTATGTAATCATGTTTTTATTGTGTTAGTTAGCTATTTTTTAACCTAATCAATATAACCCAACTGCAATTTTTTGATTGAGATTAATTGGAATGCACAATGAAAAAACATGATTTTTGAGAATTATCTGTTTTTTGCAAATTAACTCTTCAAATAATTTTGAAACTAGAAATGCATCTCATTTTTCCTCTATAAAAACAGTCGAATTGAACACCTGTCCGAGGGCCAAAAATACTCTTTTGCCAAAGTTTGTGAGCCTGTAACCCAAGAAATATTAAATATATCTCAATATGTTATTAGAATATGGTTCTTAAGCTTTTCTTCTGGTATAATCATTTTAAAGGTCCATTTTGGTTCATTTCCAGAGATACTGGGATCTCATTACGGCGCCATTTCCAAGTTGTTGAATTTTCCCATTTTTAATGGTCAAAAACCAAATGTGGGTCACTTTGCATTCAGCAGATATTTTCTGTAATTAAAGAAGAACGTCTGAAGAACAAATAATGTTGAAACTATAAATGTAGACTATCAAAACTTCTGCATTGAACAGAGTGACAAAAATGCTCTTTTGCCGAAGTTTGCGTGCCTGTAACTCATAACGTATTATATATATATCTCAATATCCTTTGAGATTATGGTTCTTAATGAACTTTTCTTTTGCTGTCTCCATTGTTAAGGCCCCAAGTAGTTCAGTTCCAGAGATACGAGGATCACAATGTGGCTCCGTGTGCAAATTTGACCCATTTTCGAAATAATATAATTTATTATGAAAACCAAATACACTTTGCATACAGCTGATGCAAGGAATGTTTAATATTTTGGCTATTCATTTATGCATTTCATTCACCAGAAAACACAGTGATTGAGACGCATATGTCAGGTGTTGTCGTACCTTTGGCCACGACGGTGAGGGGCACCAGTTTGGTGGCGATGGTGGAGAACTCGTAGTGCTCGTAGCTGAGCACGCGGTTGAAGATGCAGCGGTAGACGCCGGAGTCGTTGAAGGTGACGTTGAGGAGGTCCACAGACGCGTCCTGAAGGTCAAAGGTCTTCTTGCTGCCGTGCCACTCCATGCGATCCTGAAAGCGCTCGTCGATGATGCTGGACGCCTCGCCGTCGTAGCTATAAATCTGTCCAGGAGACACGCCAGAGCTCAGCAGAAACACCTCAGATACAGACGGAGACGGCTCTCTTCGCTTCATAAAGGACGTGTTCTATCTTTCTATCTTAATCACATGCTTTTTTTATTTAGTTAGTTACCTATTTAAAACAATCTTCACGTATTTATTATAAATGTTATTTATTTTATTTGAATTATTAAATGCATTTATTTTAATAATGATTTATTTCAATCAAATTATTTAGATATTGACTTAAATTTATATTTTAATAATTTTTTATCAATGTTATTTTTATTGACGTCAAATTACAATTATTTTAATCAAACGCTTTCGTTTATTTTAGTCATTCGTTTATTACTTATTTACATCAAATTTGATTAATTTTAATCAAATATATTTATTTTACTAATGTTTTATTTATTTTAATCAAAGGTGTTTGCTTTATATTCTTTATTTACATCATTTTAGTCAACATTTTAATTTAATATATTTTACTAACGTTTTATTTATTTAATGCTTTTGTTTATATAGTCATTCAATTATTTATTTATTTATATTAAACTTAATTTATTTTACTTTATTTAAATAAAAAATTATTATTTAAAAAAAAATTAATTACTATTTTATTTGAATCAATGAATTTAATGAAAAGTATTGATTTGAACAATGTTGTATTTATTTTTAACAAATGCTTTTGATTGTTTATTTAGTCATTCATTTTTTATTTATTCAGATAAATTTGATTTATTCAGTTCGATTCATTTTAAAGTAATTTTTCTTATCAATGTATTTATTTTAATGAAACGTATTAAACTACTACGCATTTATCTAAATCAGATTCTATTGAAAAGTCTCATAAGTGCTCTGCGTTTCCAGTCTTGAGAAGAACACGCCCGAATCTGAACATGGCCATAATGACTTTAATTATCCTCCGTTCCTGCATAAAGCATCACGTGACCTCAGAACCTGCACAGAGGAGCCTTTACTTTCGCATCTGAACTCTTGGTGTGTTCCGGCGCTTGAGCGCGTCTCGTTTAACTCACGTGCACGAAGTCGGCTTCTCCCCGCGCCTTGAACAACCAGTCGACGGTGGCTGAGGCCTCCACCTCTCCGCGCATCTTACAGGAGATGCATCCCAGCTTGAAGGGCTCTCCGGCCACAGCTTCAGTGTCGGAGTCCACCTCGGCACAGGCTCCGCTGCACAGAGACACTGCAGAGACACGGTTAGAACACAACACCTTCATAGACCCCGCCATTTATGCTCAAATACCATCAACACTGTTTCTATCACCGTTTATCTGCTCGTTATAGCACTGTACTGTAGTACTCATTTATTTAATGCTTCGTTTATTCAGTTATTTATTATTTACAACACATTTTATTTTAGTCTATCTATTTATTATAAGCGAGTTTATTATTGCATCATGATTTATTTATTTTAACCAACTGCTTTTGTTAATTTTTTTGATCAATGTACTCATTTTAATCAAATGTATTAATTTACATCAATTTGTATTTATTTACAATTACTTCATTTTATTTTAATCAAAAATATTTAAGTTTTGTTTATTTAGTTCTATCATTGCATTCTTTTTTTGCTCACTATAGCACTGTATTTTTTACATTTATTTCATCAATTTATTTACCTTAAACAAATGTATTTATTTAATTGCATCACGAATTTATTTTCTTATTTACAAAATAATGTCATTTTAATACATTTTTATATAACATATAATTTTAATAACATTTATTTGAATCATGTTTTTCTTCACATTGCAATTACAGTACTGTACGTATTATTTATTTATTTAAATCAAATGCTATTTACTTTTATCAATGGATTTATTTGATCAGATTTATTTATATGCATTGTTGTATTTATTTAATCAAATGTTTTATTTATATAAAAAATAAAATGCAATATAAAATATATATTTTAAAATAAAATGTCGCTTTTTTTAATCATTCGTTCATTTAAATCCATTTAAAAAAAAAGATTTCCCACTTTAATCTAATTAGTTTGGTTAAATCCCCAGCGGGCCCCGGGCCCCGGGCTGCAGTCCTGAGGGTGAGACTCACCGGAGAGCGCGCAGAACACACACACAAGCAGCAGACGTCTCATCTTCATCATCTTCATCATCTTCGCCGCAGCAGATAAACACTCGGTCTGTCCTCTAGTGCAGGATCTTCATGAGAGCTTCAGAAGAGTCATGTGACCTACAAAGATGTTTAGTGTGCAAAGCCAGCCAAGGGCCCCGATTCTCTGCCTTATTGCTTTCCTGGCTCTTTAAAATCAAACCAATGAGCCGAGATCAACAGCAGCCCTGTCTAGATCATCTGCGACACGAACTAGCATCTAAATAAAGCATTCATCGACACACATGCATACGCAGCGCATCACGCAGACTGTAACTTGCCTCCGCGGTAGACACTCAGGCATCAGACTGGCGCGTGCGATCGGTAAACGGAGATCTGGCGGCGCTTAACGCCATTCTGCGCGGTTCCCGGTGACGCTCGCACTGATGCACTGCGGTAAAAACCCCGAGCCGCGCGCGCAGCGCATCCCAACGCGCGGTGACGTCACGACGCAGCCGGCAGGTGCGGCCCCTTCAAAGCACTCCGCATTGAATACCATAATGAGATTAATGAGATTAACAGCGTGTTTCTCTCTCGAGCTCCCGCTTCATACCACATCTAATTATTACTATATATAATTTCGAAAGTGATTTCTAACGTTTGTATATATTTAAGTATTTATATAATCAGGGACAATGCACATTAATAAACATAAACATGTGCCAGATTCATCTGCAGTACATCTGTGATGTACAAACATCATAAAATATAATACCAGTTGATTAAATCGTTTGAATTGACCTTATATTATAATTTAATCATAGTTTATCAAGGCTGTGCATGTCTTTTTTTTAATATTTTTATTTTTGCAAGACCTAAATTGCAACAACAATGTACAGCGAACAAGAATTCAGAGACAAACATAAAAAATGGAGGATGTTCAGACAGCAAGCGGCTCATGCATATTAATGACGCACGCACAACGTCCCTGTGCCGTAGCCTACTTAATATTCATGAGCACGGCCGTCGGCTCACAGCGTCACGTGGATGCTGCATTGATGCACATATTCTTTTCGGTTTTATTCTATAATAAACCAGACGGACGCGCCGCGGCTTTTTGAATTCATTTATGAGAACACTAGAATTACACCTTTATAAACTGCATGGAGCCTATGTCACGCACTGTGTGTTACACGCGGAGCGGGTCTGCGGGAAGGGGGCGTGTCTCGGTCTCGGTTCCGCAGACGGAGCTCCATCACAGTGAACGCAGGTGAGATTAAACACACTCATACTTCATGCCGTAGATCACACTGGGTCATTAAAGCAGTGGGGTATTATGCGTGGCTAGTGCTGTGCGTTCAGAAGCGCCTGCTGCGTGTTATTATAGCCGGGTATGAGATGCTAGCTCTGATCTGCGGGCCTGAAGCAGAATAACGGCGGAGGAAACGCGTCTCGCGTGATTATATAACGTTACCCGTGATATCGGCCCCGGCGCTCACCTCCTCCGCGGTCGCGGGTGTGTCTCTCTTCTCTCGCCGGCAGGATGGAGCAGCTCGGCGGCCGCAGCGCTCCGCTAGGCCCGGTGCTGCAGGTGTGCTTCCCCAGCGCCCGCGCGTCAGTCCTGGAGAACCTGAACCGGCAGCGCGAGGAGGGTCAGCTGTGTGACCTGTCCATTCAGGTGCAGGGCCAGGTGTTCCGCGCGCACCGGTGTGTGCTGGCCGCTTCATCGCCGTATTTCCACGACCAGGTGAGTGTGCAGCCGATCTCACTCTCTACATACATCCACAGCCTGAGTAAATGCCCTCATTTGCATATTTATGACGGTTTGGTTTTGGCGGTTTGATTTCGGCGGTTTGATTTTGAATTTGATTGACAGCTTGCGACGATAATTATTTTATTTTCGATCCGATACCGATATTTTACTCTTTTTTTTTTTTACTTTGTCATTTAGCCGACGCTTTTATCCAAAGCGACTTACAAACGAGAAAAAGTAATTAAAGCTAAAACTCTATAAATACTATATATATATACACACACATTTAAGAAATAAATTAAATAAAAATTACAAATGCATACGACAACATTTCAAAACTAAAACATTTAAATTAAAAAAAATAAATAAAGCTAAAAACAATTCAAAAATATTAAAAGAACAAAAAGATATGAGTATAATACTGATTCTAACATAACACTAAGCCAATTTTAAAGCCCAGTATCGTCGATACCGATACCGATAAACTAAATTGATCTTTTAAATTATTAAAAGAATATCATCAGTAATTATACTCACTTAATAATAGATTTTAAGGCCATGTTTTTTAACATTTCATAGGCCTTTTTTGCAAGACCTAAATTGATTCGATACATTAGTATCGAAAATATCGATACTTTCGGATCGCTCCGCCCATCCCTACTTGCGTCCTGATTGTTGCCGAGGCGACGCCGCCCGCCGCAGTAAAAATCCGCTGTAGTTGTCCAAAATAAGGATGGGCGATACCGCTTATTTTGTTTTCGATACGATACTTTTTGAAAGCCAGTATCGTCGATATCGATACTTCTAAATTAAACTTAAAAATTATGAAATGTATTAAATGGATAATGGACCCTTTTCACAAGACTGTGATGACCGTTTAACGATCATCGGCATCGTAAATCCTCAAAAGTTTTTTTTATATTTAAATTTATTTTTTCAATGTATGTACATTTATAGCACTATACTTTGTATTACATCACCCTTGCATAAAAATTAAAACAAAAAAAAACTAGTTAAAGGCAGCGTAAGTGATTTCTGGCCAATGTTGATATTTGAAATCACCAAAACAAACACGCGTCTACCCTGATAGCTCCGCCCCACATATACGTACAAAAATAACAGTCTCGAAGAATAACCCAACTATTAAGACGAAGGTCCATTATAACCACTTAACTTTATATTTGAAATGCATTTTAACATTCAGTACACTTTAATTGCAACTTATTAGGTTATATTTTTGTTTATACATGGTTAAAATATGTTTACTGTAGTGGTAACCATGGCAATTTATACAAGTACTATAGTATACTATAGTACTACAGTCACTTAAGTAAAACCATGGTTCATTTTCATTAGGGCCTGCCAGTGGTAGAATCGTATACTGATGCAATTACAATGGTATATACCATAAAACGTAACATTTACCAATCTAATCTGTCACCCAATAAATTCATTAAACATCTTACCTTTGGTGATTTAAGACAAGTTTCCCCTAAAAAGTTATTTACGATGATTTTTAATAGCCTAACGTTTTCAGGAATTCAGATACTTAAGCTTCGTCTTTACAACAATCTTCGCCCGATATTTTCGCACGTTAAAAAATAAATATTATAATAAGTTTTATTCCTCTCTATATTCTGAAGGCTTGTTCATATTTCATTCACACTGATTGTTTTACTCCTAAAAACATGGTGAAAATGTTTTTGTTTTCTAGTATTTTCTGATTTATGGCGTGATGAAAAGACAAATCCAAAATCCCCTCTGGAAAAACCTTTGACTCCAATTATGACAACAAAATCAAGACTTTTTGGACCAATTCCAGATTTCTGTTCTGGAAATGTATGCAAATGAATGCATATACAAGTAGATAATGCCTTATTTGAATATTTAAACATTCAATTTCAGAAAACTTGAAATACAAAACAATTGTCTTATTGCACTGTGCTGGGTAAGTATAGCGATGTCTGTTAGTTAAAATTTTGAGTCTATTTATCTGTAGTGTCTTGCCTGTTTTGTGAATCTGGCCCCTGGTTATTTAGCAACAGAAAAGCATAGTATGCTACAGCACACATTACAGTCCTGCACGGACAAACGGCGTAGCTCTAACTGGAGCGGCTCTGAACACTGCGGTTCTGTTGCCAGGTTCTGCTGAAGAACGTCACCACGGTGTCTCTTCCCTCAGTCATGGACCCTCTGGCCTTCGAGAGCGTGTTAAACTCGGCCTACACGGGTCAGCTCAGCATCGTGCGTGACGACATCATTAACTACGTCACGGTGGCCAGCTTCCTGCAGATGTGGCACATCGTGGACAAGTGCACGGACATCCTGAAGAGGTCGCGACCTTTGGTCCAGGTCACCCCCGGCGGGGCGGCGTCCTCCAGTCACCAGTCGCCCAGCAGCTCCGACTGCTGCTTCGCCGATCCGGAGGACGGGGAGCGAGCGGCGAGCGAACAAACTCTGGAAAAACGGCCGCAAAGCGCACTACCGCCTCTGGCCACATGGAGGCGTCCGACTCAGAGCAGGTGGAGCAGAAGCAGCTTGACGTTCCCCGTCCGAACGGAGCCCGGATGCGGCCCGAATACGGGAGACGAAGGTTTCCATGCATTCCCCGTCGCGCCTTTGCCGTCCATCGAAACTTCGGACTTCGCGAGGCACCGAATCCGCGCTCGCCTCCGAGGAGCGAAGGAAGACGAGGAGCAGCGGAGGATGGAAGCGGATGAAGGAGTCGGAGAGCCGCTGGATGAGGACAAAGTGAGGGTGAAGTGTGAGGAGCACCAGGCCGGTGAGTGGAGCTTCTTCATCACTGCAGTTTAGCGCCCGTCCACCAGAGGGAAACGTGGAGAACCGACGTGTTTTTGACTTGTTGTCTGCTCTTGTCTTCTCTCAGGAGCCGTCGAGGCGGACGGACGTCTCAGAGAGAGTGAGAGCGGCGAGACGGACGAACTGTGGAACCAGTGGACTTTGTCAGACGCCAAGCTCCTGGGCGAAGATGAGGAGGACGAAACGGACGTCGCGTTCGAGACCTACGACGAAATCGAGAAGGCCACGGGGCAGATTTCCCAGCGTCCTTTGCCACCGCCGACATCCAACCAGTTGGCGCCGGGAACGTCCGAGCTCTCCTGGGTCTCGCAGTCGTCCTCGTCCTCCCCGTGCTCTCCTCTCTCTGCGACGCCCAAAGTTCACTTCTGTCACTGCGGCAAAGCGTACACGCTGAAGAGCATGCGCGACCGCCACGTGAAAATGCAGCACCTGAACCTGCGTCCGTTCGTCTGCCCCGTCTGCTCCAAGAGCTTCAAGATGAAGCACCACCTGACCAAACACGTCAAGACGCACGGAGGCCTGCGTCCGTACGAGTGCGCGCTCTGCGGCAAGAAGATCGTCTGGAGAGACAGTTTCCTCAAGCATCAGGCTCGCTGCCAGGGAACGACGACGACGTCTGGCCGTCAAAATGACGACGCAGATGCACCTGGACAAGTGAAGGTGGAACAGGATGATTATTCATTACAGGACGAGGAAATACACTCTTAAAAGTAAAAGTTCTGAAAGAGGTTTTTGCGTTGAACGCCAAAGGAATGCCATTCCTTTCAGTCAACAGTTCCACTATAAATTGCCGTTTAAAGTTTCTGTGGATGTTAAAGGTTCTTTATGGAACCATCGATGCCAATAAAAAAAAACTTTATTTTCAGGAGTGTGAACTCTCCAAAAGAGGGTTCATCGAAGAAGTGATCAGTTCTTAAAACAACCATTTTTTTTCTTAGCGTGGATGTTGAAGGTTTTTTCCACTATGAAGAACCTTTAATGGTTCCATGGAAGTTGAAGTTTCTTAAAAGGGGTGGTTGATTGCGATTTCACTTTTTTAACGTTAGTTAGTGTGTAATGTTGCTTGAGCATAAACAATATCTGCAAAGTTACGAAGCTGAAAGTTCGATGCAAACGGAGATGTCGTCTTTTAAAATTCTGGCAGTTTAATGGCTACAAAAACGGCTGGTCGGGACTACAACGAGTTACTTCCCGGGTTTGTGACATCACAAACCCACATAAACCCCGCCCCCGGGAAAAGGCAGCAAAGGGGGCGGGGCCATGCTGCGCTGCTTTAGAGAAGAGGAAGAGAAAACTAGAGGTGCACGTAAAAATCTGTTCATATATGAATCGCGATTCTGTCTTCTAACGATTCTAATGGATTCACAAGTTTCAAAATCAATGTTCTAAAGCAGCGGTTCTTAATACTGTTCCTCGCGTCCCCTGCTCTGCACACGCTCTGCATCTCTCTCTCTCTCTCATTCAGCTCAGCTCCGAAAATGAATTGTTCCAATTATACACTTATTTTCACATAGCTATGAGAAGCGTTAAACATGGACGCGCATACGGTTGCTGTACTGTATTAAAGCTTTAATCGGGATAAAACCGTATATTAAAAGCTAACATAAGCAGTAGCATTTACAACAGTATCTAAAAGTATGAGACAACAACAAACATAGGCCTACCATTAAAAGCCGTGCTTGCACAGGTTCTGCACGATCCTCTTCAATAATATCCTCTGCTTCTCAATCGGGCTCAAACTGATATTAACAAAGCCGTTGTTTACAATACAACCGGAGCACATGCCGCTGAGGACGTTTAGACTCGCACTAGAGGTGGTTTAGCCAATCACAACACACTGGGCCAGCTAACCAATCAGAGCCCATCGCCTATTTCTGAGGGAGGGGCTTCATAAAAGCAGGAAATGATCAGCCCGTTTCTCAGAGAAGGGACAGAGCTGAGTGGAATAAAGGTAAATTATGTGAAAATTAATGCGTTTTTAAAAAAAATTTAACCGAAGCATTAACACATGTTAGACAAACACAATCAAGCCTAGAAAAACCCCAGTGAACCACCCCTTTAATGGAAATATTGGCACCAGTAAACCTTTATTTTAAGAGTGTAGACAGACATTTGCCGTGAACAAAAGGAAAAGATCAGTATTGGTTTATCTACTATTTCATTACTGGAAGAGGAAATACACTCTTTAAAATTAAAAGTTCCAAAACAAGGTTTTTGCATTGAATGCCATTGAAGAACCATTTCTGGTTCCCCAAAGAACCAACAGTTTTAGTTTTTTTTCTTAGTGTGGACAACATTTTAATAATCTATACAACCTTTTTCCACTGTAATGAACCTCTTGTCCAAAGGAAAGGTTCCATGGATGTTAAAAGTTCTTCTTGGGACCATCGATGCCAATAAAAACCTTTAATTCTAAGAGTGTTTCAAACCTTTGTCCAAGATAAAGAACCTGTAGTGGTTCAATGGATGTTTAAGTTCTTAATGGAACACTTGGGCCCAATAAAGAACCTTTATTTTTAAGAATTCACACACTCTTGAAAATAAAGGTTCCATAAGAGTTTTACCCAAAGAACCTTTCAGTGATCAGTTCTTAAAAGACCCATGTTTTCCTTTGTGTGAAGAATATTTGAATACTGTTTTCCATTTTAAAGAACCTGGTTCTGTGGATGTTGAAGGTTCTTAAATTGATTAATTAGTGCCAATAAAGAACACTTTAAAAGTTCCAAAAATAGTTTTTTTTTGCATTGAATGCCATTGAAGAACCATTAGTGAACCATCTTTTCTTGGTGTGAAGAACATTTTAATAATGAACCATTTTCCACTATGAAGAATCTTAAATGGTTCCATAAATGTTGAAGGTTCTTACTGGAACCATTGGCGCTAATAAAGAACCTTTATTTTAAGAGTGTAGCCAGACATTTGCCATGAACAAAACAGAAAGGAAACCGTGGAGATCAGTGTTTAATATCTACCAATTCATTACAGGAAGAGGAAATACACTCTTTTTTTGCATTGAATGCCAAAGGAATGGCACTCCTTTCAGTACACAGTTCTTTTTCCACTATAAAGAACCATCTGTCCAATTGAAAGGTTCCATGGATGTTAAAGGTTCTTCTTGGAACCACTGATGCCAATAAAAACCTTTATTTTTAAGAGTGTAGCAAACGTTTTTCCACTATAAAGAACCTGTAGCGTTTCAATGGATGATTAAGTTCTTCATGGAACATTTGGGCCCCAATAAAGAACCTTTATTTTTAAGAGTGTAGACAGACGTCGCCGTGATCAGTGTTCGTTTATCTACTAATGTTCCACATATGTAGCAGATCTGAATATATTCTAGAAGCACTGTTTTAAATAATACAGCTCAAGTCGTCTGGTGTGTGTTCCAGAGGTGTTTAACGTGTTTATTTACGCACACGGATGTGCAGAGGCTCATTAACTCGCACATTAAAGTCTATTGGGTTTGGTTTGACGTTATCAGCGCTGCTCAGACTGAATTATGTGTTAGATACCGAACACCACTAGACTACATAATAATGATAATAATGCAGTGCGATTTTTTTATTGTCAATAAAGGCATTTTATTAAAATCTTTTGCAGTGTGAAAACTTCAGGGGATGTTTATATCATTTATAATTCGGTAACACTTTACAATAAGGTCCAATTAGTTAATGCATGAACTAAAATAAACAAACAATGACTGATACTTTTGTTGATGTTCGTTTTTACTGTTGATTTAGCCAAGTAATGATAATTTTAACATCTACTAATACATTATTAGATTCAAAAGTTGTTTCTGTTAATATTAGCTAAGATTATTAAATGCTTTAGAAGCTTTGTTAGTTCATGTTACTGTAAAGTGTTACCTATAATTCATTTGAACAATTCTCTGTGAAATACCCAAAATAAACAGAATCTGGGTCTGATAACTGAAACCAAATCAACTAATATGAGTTCATTCAAATTAAAGCAACACAACATGACATTTAGAGCTTCATGTTCACAAAAGCACTTTCACAAATAACATTGATCAATATTTTTGAACAAAACTTATACTCCGTGTGCTTGAACTTACGGTTCAACTTCAATTGTTCTGCGGAGTGACAAATTAAGTTATAAAAAGTACAAATATTCCATGTAGTCTCACAAAAATAATCATAGAATTTGCAAAATACTGTAAAATAGACTACATGTCCACTACCCAGAGACAGCTGTGCAATAATTATATATACATGAATATTTATTAGAATGCATAGTGTCCAATAATAAGTATACACTAAAATTAGTAACACGCGTTTTGGGCATATTCTTGATACATTGCCCAGAATCGTTTGATCATTAAACTACTAAAACTTCACTACAGAGGTATTTCTGTTCAAACGGCGTTTCCGCGTCCGAACGGCCAATAACAGCAAATCCACATGAGATGGACATCTTTACAGTGGCGTGCGAAAGTTTGTGAACCCCTTGCAGAATCTGTGAAATTGTGAATAATTTTAAGAAAATAAGAGAGGATCATACAAAATGCATGTTTTTTTTTTTTATTTATTTAGTACCGTCCTGAGTAAGAGATTTCACATAAAAGATTAATTATTAAAATAACCCCATTCTAATGTTTGTGAACCCTTGGTTCTTAATACTGTGGATGATCCACGATAGTTGTTCACGAGTCCCTTGTTTGTTCTGAACAGTTAAACTGCTGCTGTTCTTCAGAAAAACCCCCAGCTCCTGCACAATCTTTGGTTTTCCAGCATCTTCTGCATATTTGAACCCTTTCCAGCAGTGACTGTATGATTTTGAGATGCATATTTTCACACTGAGGACAACTGAGGGACTCAAACACAACTATTAAAAAGGTTCAAGCATTCACTGATGCTCCAGAAGGAGAAACCATGCATTAAGAGCCGGGGCGTGAAAACTTTTTGAAATTGAAGATCAGGGTAAATTGTACTTAATTTGTCTTCCGGGAAACATGCAAGTATCTTCTGTTGCTTCCGAAAGGGCAGTACTAAATGGAGAAAAAAAAAGATATTTCAACAAAATAAGAAAAGTTTCATCACACACATCTTCATCCTGTTCAAAAGTTCAAGGCGCTTAATGCATGGGTTCTCCTTCGGGAGCATCAGTGAATGTTTGAACCTTTTTAATAGTTGTGTTTGAGTCCCTCAGTTGTCCTCAGTGTGAAAATATGCCTCTCAAAATCATACAGTCACTGCTGGAAAGGGTTCAAATATGCAGAAGATGCTGGAAAACTGAAGAATCTGCAGGAGCTGGGGGTTTTTCTGAAGAACAGCAGCAGTTTAACTGTTCAGAACAAACAAGGGACTCATGAACAACTATCACTTAACAAAAAAAACAGTCGTGGATCATCCACAGTAGACGGTACTAAATAATAATAATTATCAACTTTTGAATGGAATTATTTTAATAATTGGGTTCACAAACTTTTGAATGGAATTATTTTAATAATTAATTAATCTTTTATGTGAAATATCTTACTCAGGACGGTACTAAATAATAAAAAAATAACATGCATTTTGTATGATCCTCTCTTATTTTGTTAAAATTATTCACATTTTCACAGATTCTGCAAGGGGTTCCCAAACTTTCCAATGCCACTGTACACGAATGTCATTTGAGCACATCAGAAATCATCTGCTACAGAGCTACATGGAGGCACTCGTGAGTCGAGATCGAGACGCTCAGCTTCTGAACCCGCAGGAATCATGGGTTTCCTTCAGGACTGAGAGCATTACTAACATTCATACGCACGTCTGATTCCATCTGTCTCAATCAGTGTTATTTCATACTTAACGTCTTTGCAGAGTCTGAAAATTTCGCACGTTAAAAAATAAATACGACGATCACGTTTACACACTGCCTCCGAACTTTTGTCCATCATAAAAAAAATTATATTCTGCATTTTTCGCATTTTGACTCGGTGTGCAATGGTTCTGTCAGAGAGAACATTTATTTCATTACTGTACTTAAGTACACTTTTTGAGTATCTGTACTTAAGTATTATTTTTTCTGGAAACTTATGACCTTAACTTCACTTACTTCACATACTTTTCACTCCACGACATTTCTATCAATGTCCTCAAAGTAGAAAGTCGTTACTGTAGCAGCTTTGAAAGCCAGTGGGTGATTTTTCTTCTTCTGTAAAACGTGTCTATCAGTAATCACTATTGTAGGGCTACGTAAAGTTAATTTCCCAGCATTTTTGTGAACACTGACCAGCTGCAAAAATGATATTTATTTATATCAATTCAATAATAAGTAGTTAAAATTGTGGTACATATTAGACACAATATTGTCTTATTTTGCTAAATTATGTAAATGTAGCAGCTTTGAAAGCCAGTGTGTAATTTTCTTCTTCTGTAAAACCCAAAGGTTAAATGTATGTAAATAAAATTATGTGCGTCTCCTAACAAAATAATATTATATGTATTCAGTAAGCGTAACGTATTTTAAGTTGCTTCAGAGGCATAAGTTATTGCACACAACAATAATAAAACAGAGCATTGACATAAAAAGACACTTGCTTTTGGTACTTAAGTACTTTTAAAAGCAAGTACCTCTGTACTTTTACTTAAGTAAAATTCTATCTTTACAACTTTCACTTGTAATGGAGTAATATTTGACTTCGTCCACCTCTGGTTTCTGTGCGTGACGACGACGAATGCGAAAAAACGCATACGAAAATTTCAGACTCAGTGTGCAAAGACCTTTAGAGTTAATATTTTACAATTTCAGTTAAAGTTTTAGTACTTTTGTTGTGCGTTTTTATCATTTTTAGTTTTCGTAAAACTTTAGTTGTTACTAAAGCACTTAAACTAAACGAAATTAGAAATGTTGAAATAGCTTAAATAATTGTTACATTTTTAGTTAAAATTTGTTGTGCGTTTTAGTCATTTTATAATTTGTTTAAATATATCTATATAGTTTTCGTTTAAGTTAATGTTTTTTATTTCAAGTAATGAATTTATGCTTTATTTTATTTTTTGTATTTTTAAAATGTATTTTATTTTATTTTTTATGTGAAGACAAACTCCATTCTGGCACATTCATACATGGCCCGGTCAGTCATTAATTCACACTCAATGACTCGGATCAGAGTGATTATAACTTTTGAAACACAATTGTAAGAAAAATAAATATGTATTTAATCATATTTGAGTGATGCATATTAGCTAGATCTATTAGATTTTATGAAGGTAAAGAAGAAAAAATTTAATGTAACATAAAATGTCAATATGGTCTCTAAATGTAAATTAATAACAACACTTCAAAGTTTGAAAATACAACTTTCAACAGATCTCCATTACATTTTTTTTTTTAAGTGTAACTAAATAACGGGGAAATCTTAATTTTGTTCAATTTCAAGGAAAACAGGACTTTTGCATCCCCAGTAAATGTATCTTGATTTAAGGATGTTTAGATATCTGTACTGGAAAACAACACAGAAGAAAAAATATATATATATTTTTTGCAACGCATGCAACATTTATACCTATATATATTTTTTTTTTGCAACGCATGCAACATTTATACCCATGAATTTAAGACTTTCTGCTCTGATTTACAAGCTTTTTAGGCCTCAATTAACAGTAACAGTAAATAAGAGCCACAGAAACCCGACGCAGAACTGATTCTTTCATTGATTTCTGACACATTTCTGAGGAAACCCATGATGCACGAGGGCTCCGGGTTCATCTGACGTCAGCGAGGTTTAGTTCACGTCACAGATGCATGATGGGAGCGCAGAACGTCACATACTCATGTGCGAGTGTAACAAGGCTTGTGCTGTCCAGAATAAAACTAGTTCCAGTTGAAATCATATTGATGTGTCACTATAACGGCGTCCAAGATTAACGTTAACACACCGGCGGAGTAAAACGGGCTTTTGCTTTATGATGTTGCAAAGATATAGCACAGAACACGGTTTAAGAATATTCATCTCCTGCGAGTGTTCTGAAATCTTTGATCTTGTTTCAGCCGCGTTTGAAAGATGCGAGTTAATCGGTCACTTCAATCTAAACTAAAACTTCATTCTTCACTAAACGTTTCCACAGAAAAGCATGCTGCTAAAATCTACAGGAACCTTGAAAACCAGAAAACAAACAATAGAAAGGTCAAAAGAGGCTCGTTCACAACGAGAATCATAACTACAACAATATTCAGGCTTAACTTAATCTTCAGTAATATTATAGATTAAACAGCACTGACAATATCAGAGGAGAACGGAATTGATCTGAATATTGTATTCTCTAGAGCTGCATTCGGATTAGTTTCATAACTGATGAATTTTGCATCATTAACGGTTATTTTCCAGTTTGTATTTCTACTTTGAATCAGTCTGTACTGTATAAAGTGTTAAATGTGACTTGACACATTGAGATTCCTATCGTTCTGCCATGTCGATATCGTTGTGATTGTAGTGTGATTATTAAAATGAATTATCGTTAGAGTTATCGTTCCTGCTGTGAACAGGCCTTTAAAATAGAGTTAGTGATAAAGAGAGAGAAACTCAACTCATGCTCGTTATAACATCTAGTCTTCATCTCTAGATTAAAGTCTTAACTACCTACTAATTGTAATAGCTACTCTACTGTAGTTTAATTTATTTTTTTTTGTTACTCTGATGATGTTTACCGTATGAACATCTTTTGCTTGATTTTCTTCACTTTGCCAATATAAATGATGTTGTCATACTGATAGAAAAGCCTGTCAGTTTGAGTTCGGGTGATTCTTCGTCTTCTTCTCCTCTTTCTCCTCTTCATCATCGCTTAAGAAGAGCAACGGAAACATTCCCAGAATGCATCCGATAGCGATGCCGATGGCTTTACCCTGAACACACACACACACACATAGTGGAGATTAAGAAGCTGCGGAAGACTCTATGAACAAACCGGAAACACACACACACACACACTCTCACATACACACACACACACTCATACACACACACTCTCACACACTCATGCATACACACACTCTCACACACAAAGAGTGGAGATTAAGAAGCTGCGGAAGACTCTATGAACAAACCGGAAACACTCACACATGCACATACACTCTCACACTCACACACTCTCACACTCACACACACTCACACTCTCGCACACACTCACACACACTCACGCACGCACACTCTCACACGCACACACTCTCACACACACCACTTGCACGTAACACACAGCTGCTGAAGACTATGACCAACCTGGAAACACACACACACACACACACACTTGCACGTACAGACACAAGCAAACTCATGCACACTTGCCTCGCACATACAGGTGCACACACGCAAACTCACACTTACATACTTGCACACACACACACACACACACTGCAAACTCGCATGCACACTCGCATACACACAAATTCACAAGAAAACTCATGCACACACACTCATGCATATGCGGTGAGAGAGAGCCACAAGCAAATGCTGACTCACACATGCAAGCTCATCACACAAGCAAACTCAATGCTGACACACACACTCACTGACTCACACACACACTCGCATCCATACACTCAGACGCAAACTTGTACACTTGCACGCACACACTCACAAAAGCAAACTCATGCGCACACTCATACATGCACACACACGACTTGCATGCAAACTCACACTCACATCCACACAAGCAAATGCTGACTCACAAGCACACTCACACAAGCACACAGGAGTGTCTCACCATGTGTGAAGTGACTCTGGTCTGCCACATATCCACTTGTTTCGGTGCGAGATCAGGAATCTGCATCCCTAAGCGAGCAGCCAGAGCCTCCACGTAACCTGCTAAACTACACACAGCATTACTAATACACACAACTAGTTAATCCACACACACTGTTAGTGAAGCTGCTTACCCGAGTCCAGCCAGATCAGACACCAGGTTCCCCAGAGCTGCGGCTGAAACACAGTCAAAGACCATCAATGAAGCTTCTGTGTGACAAACCACAGGACGAATCTCACCAGAACCAGATCTCATCGCAAGAAATTATACTTAAATAAGCATAAATTAAATTCAATACAACAGTTAATGCATCAATGCTTTAGAATTTGTTATTTCTTTGCATTAGATCAGGATCTCACAAACTGGTATGAGTTCAATTCAATTAAATTATAATAAAATGCAATTGAAATAAAACACTTACTAAAAAGATTATATATTGCATTTGAAATAAATGAAAATGCATAACTTTAAAAACAATCCAAAATAATTACAAAAATTATATGAACCATTTCATTTGGAATAAATAGAAATTAAATAAATAAATGCTAAATAAAGATATGTTACATGAAATAAAATTGCTCAAATTAAAAAAAAACTGATATTGTATCTGAAAAAAATCATTTAAATCATTTTAAATTTAAATTAAACAAAAAACTATATAATTTATTTGTTTAGCTGCATGTCATGTGACCAATAATTGTCATCGGAGAATCACGAACATGCAATTGTGTTGTTAAATGAAAATCTCAGGAGCTTTCAAGCAAATATTTTAGCTCAAACAGTTTTAACACGTTCTAAACAGGTTTCATGAGATTCACCCACATAGTAATAGTCACTGCTGACAAGAGAGACAATACCAGAATAAAACACAAAACCTGTCCTGACTAGTGTGTGTGAGTGTGTGTGTGTGTGTGAGAGAGAGCGAGAGAGAGCGTGTGTGAGTGTGAGAGAGTGAGTGTGTGAGTGTGAGAGAGTGAGTGTGTGAGTGTGAGAGAGTGAGTGTGTGAGTGTGAGAGAGTGAGTGTGTGAGTGTGAGAGAGTGAGTGTGTGAGTGTGAGAGAGTGAGTGTGTGAGTGTGAGAGAGTGAGTGTGTGAGTGTGAGAGAGTGAGTGTGTGAGTGTGAGAGAGTGAGTGTGTGAGTGTGAGAGAGTGAGTGTGTGAGTGTGAGAGAGTGAGTGTGTGAGTGTGAGAGAGTGAGTGTGTGAGTGTGAGAGAGTGAGTGTGTGAGTGTGAGAGAGTGAGTGTGTGAGTGTGAGAGAGTGAGTGTGTGAGTGTGAGAGAGTGAGTGTGTGAGTGTGAGAGAGTGAGTGTGTGAGTGTGAGAGAGTGAGTGTGTGAGTGTGAGAGAGTGAGTGTGTGAGTGTGAGAGAGTGAGTGTGTGAGTGTGAGAGAGTGAGTGTGTGAGTGTGAGAGAGTGAGTGTGTGAGTGTGAGAGAGTGAGTGTGTGAGTGTGAGAGAGTGAGTGTGTGAGTGTGAGAGAGTGAGTGTGTGAGTGTGAGAGAGTGAGTGTGTGAGTGTGAGAGAGTGAGTGTGTGAGTGTGAGAGAGTGAGTGTGTGAGTGTGAGAGAGTGAGTGTGTGAGTGTGAGAGAGTGAGTGTGTGAGTGTGAGAGAGTGAGTGTGTGAGTGTGAGAGAGTGAGTGTGTGAGTGTGAGAGAGTGAGTGTGTGAGTGTGAGAGAGTGAGTGTGTGAGTGTGAGAGAGTGAGTGTGTGAGTGTGAGAGAGTGAGTGTGTGAGTGTGAGAGAGTGAGTGTGTGAGTGTGAGAGAGTGAGTGTGTGAGTGTGAGAGAGTGAGTGTGTGAGTGTGAGAGAGTGAGTGTGTGAGTGTGAGAGAGTGAGTGTGTGAGTGTGAGAGAGTGAGTGTGTGAGTGTGAGAGAGTGAGTGTGTGAGTGTGAGAGAGTGAGTGTGTGAGTGTGAGAGAGTGAGTGTGTGAGTGTGAGAGAGTGAGTGTGTGAGTGTGAGAGAGTGAGTGTGTGAGTGTGAGAGAGTGAGTGTGTGAGTGTGAGAGAGTGAGTGTGTGAGTGTGAGAGAGTGAGTGTGTGAGTGTGAGAGAGTGAGTGTGTGAGTGTGAGAGAGTGAGTGTGTGAGTGTGAGAGAGTGAGTGTGTGAGTGTGAGAGAGTGAGTGTGTGAGTGTGAGAGAGTGAGTGTGTGAGTGTGAGAGAGTGAGTGTGTGAGTGTGAGAGAGTGAGTGTGTGAGTGTGAGAGAGTGAGTGTGTGAGTGTGAGAGAGTGAGTGTGTGAGTGTGAGAGAGTGAGTGTGTGAGTGTGAGAGAGTGAGTGTGTGAGTGTGAGAGAGTGAGTGTGTGAGTGTGAGAGAGTGAGTGTGTGAGTGTGAGAGAGTGAGTGTGTGAGTGTGAGAGAGTGAGTGTGTGAGTGTGAGAGAGTGAGTGTGTGAGTGTGAGAGAGTGAGTGTGTGAGTGTGAGAGAGTGAGTGTGTGAGTGTGAGAGAGTGAGTGTGTGAGTGTGAGAGAGTGAGTGTGTGAGTGTGAGAGAGTGAGTGTGTGAGTGTGAGAGAGTGAGTGTGTGAGTGTGAGAGAGTGAGTGTGTGAGTGTGAGAGAGTGAGTGTGTGAGTGTGAGAGAGTGAGTGTGTGTGTGTGTGTGTGAGTGAGTGTTAATACCTGCCATGGTGGATATTCCCAGTGTCAATCCGATGGACAGTTCAATCTGAGTGCCCTTAAAAAACAACACCACATGCGTCATCAGAGATGAACACAAAGAGCCACGGAATAAAACAAGCTCTCAAAAAAAACACAACCGTGTTTAAACACAAGAAAATGACTCGCATAATCACAATACCTCATGTTTTCACGGTTACTTGATGCATATTAATGATAAACAGACACAAATGAAAACCTTCAAGCTCTCAGATCTGCTGTTGTGTTCAGCACCTCAGTTCTTGGACTGCGGCTCTCTATAATCTAGTGCTGACAGCTGTGTGTACTGATGTGCTGTGACTCACGGCGGCGATCATGATGGCGTTATCCAGGAAGCCGAAGCCGATGAAGGGAATGGCGTTGTGCAGCAGAACTAGAAAGCAGAAGATCCAGAGCTGAGAGAAAGATGAGTGAATGAGTGAAAGAGCCGAGAGAGACGTGAACTCACTGTATCTGAGCTGCGCCGCCGTCGGTGGAGACGACTCCTCCGAGTCTGAAACCAACAAACACACAGACACTCAGAGACTTGCACTGGAAATAATAATACTCCACACACAATAAAAGATTTAAGCTTCTATTGTACTTGCTTATTCTTTTTTTTCTAAGTAGTAGTTATTTATTTGTATTGCCATGTCAGCATCTAAGGCTATTTTCATTGCAAAAACTGATTTGGGATAATACAAGAGTCACAAACACAAAATAAAAACCAAGCACACACAAAAATACAGCAGTTAAAATGATACAATATTTTTTGCATTAACATTAGTGCTGTGTTCACAGAGATCTGACGATACAAGTATGGATACAGCTGTCTCAGTATTGATATTGTGGCACGTGTGCAGCAGTGGACCGCGCTTAATCTGAACACAAGAACCACGTTTACAATCGAGTAGAAAAGTGAGAGGCTGTGCATGTATGAATTACCACCGTTTTGCCGTGTTTCTCCATTAACAGTGAAGCTGTGGCTTTAATGCCTTTAGAAACGATGATGTTTCAGCTCCTTGTTGAGAAAGATAATCGTGGCCTCTGTATCGTGATATGTATCGTATCGTGGCCTCTGTATCGTGATATGTATCGTATCGTGGCCTCTGTATCGTGATATGTATCGTATCGTGGCCTCTGTATCGTGATATGTATCGTATCGTGGCCTCTGTATCGTGATCTGTATCGTGGCATGTATCGTATCGTGGCCTTTGTATCGTGATATGTATCGTATCGTGGCCTCTGTATCGTGATATGTATCGTATCGTGACTTTGCTGGTGATACACAGCCCTAGTAAACATACGATCAAAAATCTTTATTTTTTTACTTCAATTTATAGTAAACTTAGCATAGCATAAATTATAATTCAATTGTAATTTTTTTTTAACAACCAAAAAAACAAAAAAAGATGAAATATTTTATTTGAAATAAAAATAATAAAGTATAAAATAAAATAAAAAATATATATAATTTGTATACTATATAAAATATTAATAAATCAATATTAATATAAATAAATCAATGGTGATCATGTCATATATATATATATATGTTTCTTCTGTTTTACTTGAAATAAAACGTATAATTTTAAGATTTCTAATTTATTCAGATTAACATATATTAAAATTAATATAACAATTTTTTTTTTTTACAATATCTGTTGAGTTGTTACTAAAAAGATAATTTTTATAATAATAAATATATAAATAAAAATAAACAAAGTGTAAGTATGCAATTTAATATTAAAATGAATACAATTGAGATATTTTTAATTGCTTAATTTTTTAATTTCCTTATCAATTTTTACTATTGATTTTTTTTTCTTTGCATGTGAACATTTATGTACATATTCAGTATATGTCTGTTTAAAAGTTTAAAAACAGCTTTACAGAAATTCATAACGCAAATGTTTATCATTATCTTAAATATCTTAGTCACAAAGAGCACCTGCTTAATTTAAAGTCATGCCTAAGATAATAATATCTTTATTTTATACATCTTGCATATAGTATATAATATCTTTAGTCCCGTGTCTTAATTGTAATTGTGTCTTGTTTACCATTACACTTCTTCCAAACTAAACGTGCTTAAACTTGCTTACAATACCGTCTTAAATCATATTTCTATCACTGACAAAAAAGCCGTTTGGAATTCGTCTGATAAAACTAACTAAATACACCTAAACTGAAGGTATATCTTCTAAACGATGATCAACCCACAGCCGAGCAGAAATAGATCTGGAGTTCATAAGAGGTCACAGAAGTCAAAGGTCACACTCTGACCTTACAATTCCGTTCTCGTCTGTATCTGATTACACACACCTCTCTAGTGTACAGTAAGTGAACCGCACTGATGAGATCCTGCAGATCAACACAAACACGAGCGGAAAATCCGGTTTAACAGAGGACAGAGACAGAAGAACAGGAGTGGAAACTGATGAGTGGACGAGGGAAGGTCAGACGCACATGAGTCACATGACTCACATGACTCACGTCACCATAGCAACAGCAGCTTCCTGAACAGACCAGAATAAACACTGCCATTATGAGCCGCTCCATTACATACAGCAAGAGAAAGTGTTGGGTTTCAGCGTGTGTGAGACGGACGGACTGAGGAAGAAGCGCCAAAAGGGATATTATAATGAACTAAAACTAGTGCTGTCAAACGATTAATCGCATCCAAAATAAAAGTTTTTGTTTACATAATATATGTGTGTGTTCTGTGTATATTTATTATGTATATATAAATACACACACATGCATGTATATATTTCAGAAAAAAATGTATGTTTATATATTAAATATATTTATATATGATATAAATTATATTCATATAAATATATACATGTAAATATTTTCTAAATATATACTGTATGTGCGTGTATTTATATATACATAATAAATATACACAGAACACACACACTATACTCTGGCGCGCTACAGTAAAGCAGGGCACTATACTCTGGTGAGCTACAGTAAAGAAGGGCACTATACTCTGGCGCGCTACAGTAAAGCAGGGCACTATACTCTGGTGAGCTACAGTAAAGAAGGGCACTATACTCTGGCGCGCTACAGTAAAGCAGGGCACTATACTCTGGTGAGCTACAGTAAAGAAGGGCACTATACTCTGGCGCGCTACAGTAAAGCAGGGCACTATACTCTGGTGAGCTACAGTAAAGAAGGGCACTATACTCTGGCGCGCTACAGTAAAGCAGGGCACTATACTCTGGTGAGCTACAGTAAAGAAGGGCACTATACTCTGGCGCGCTACAGTAAAGCAGGGCACTATACTCTGGTGAGCTACAGTAAAGAAGGGCACTATACTCTGGCGCGCTACAGTAAAGCAGGGCACTATACTCTGGTGAGCTACAGTAAAGAAGGGCACTATACTCTGGCGCGCTACAGTAAAGCAGGGCACTATACTCTGGTGAGCTACAGTAAAGAAGGGCACTATACTCTGGCGCGCTACAGTAAAGCAGGGCACTATACTCTGGTGAGCTACAGTAAAGAAGGGCACTATACTCTGGCGCGCTACAGTAAAGCAGGGCACTATACTCTGGTGAGCTACAGTAAAGAAGGGCACTATACTCTGGCGCGCTACAGTAAAGCAGGGCACTATACTCTGGTGAGCTACAGTAAAGAAGGGCACTATACTCTGGCGCGCTACAGTAAAGCAGGGCACTATACTCTGGTGAGCTACAGTAAAGAAGGGCACTATACTCTGGCGCGCTACAGTAAAGCAGGGCACTATACTCTGGTGAGCTACAGTAAAGAAGGGCACTATACTCTGGCGCGCTACAGTAAAGCAGGGCACTATACTCTGGTGAGCTACAGTAAAGAAGGGCACTATACTCTGGCGCGCTACAGTAAAGCAGGGCACTATACTCTGGTGAGCTACAGTAAAGAAGGGCACTATACTCTGGCGCGCTACAGTAAAGCAGGGCACTATACTCTGGTGAGCTACAGTAAAGAAGGGCACTATACTCTGGCGCGCTACAGTAAAGCAGGGCACTATACTCTGGTGAGCTACAGTAAAGAAGGGCACTATACTCTGGCGCGCTACAGTAAAGCAGGGCACTATACTCTGGTGAGCTACAGTAAAGAAGGGCACTATACTCTGGCGCGCTACAGTAAAGCAGGGCACTATACTCTGGTGAGCTACAGTAAAGAAGGGCACTATACTCTGGCGCGCTACAGTAAAGCAGGGCACTATACTCTGGTGAGCTACAGTAAAGAAGGGCACTATACTCTGGCGCGCTACAGTAAAGCAGGGCACTATACTCTGGTGAGCTACAGTAAAGAAGGGCACTATACTCTGGCGCGCTACAGTAAAGCAGGGCACTATACTCTGGTGAGCTACAGTAAAGAAGGGCACTATACTCTGGCGCGCTACAGTAAAGCAGGGCACTATACTCTGGTGAGCTACAGTAAAGAAGGGCACTATACTCTGGCGCGCTACAGTAAAGCAGGGCACTATACTCTGGTGAGCTACAGTAAAGAAGGGCACTATACTCTGGCGCGCTACAGTAAAGCAGGGCACTATACTCTGGTGAGCTACAGTAAAGAAGGGCACTATACTCTGGCGCGCTACAGTAAAGCAGGGCACTATACTCTGGTGAGCTACAGTAAAGAAGGGCACTATACTCTGGCGCGCTACAGTAAAGCAGGGCACTATACTCTGGTGAGCTACAGTAAAGAAGGGCACTATACTCTGGCGCGCTACAGTAAAGCAGGGCACTATACTCTGGTGAGCTACAGTAAAGAAGGGCACTATACTCTGGCGCGCTACAGTAAAGCAGGGCACTATACTCTGGTGAGCTACAGTAAAGAAGGGCACTATACTCTGGCGCGCTACAGTAAAGCAGGGCACTATACTCTGGTGAGCTACAGTAAAGAAGGGCACTATACTCTGGCGCGCTACAGTAAAGCAGGGCACTATACTCTGGTGAGCTACAGTAAAGAAGGGCACTATACTCTGGCGCGCTACAGTAAAGCAGGGCACTATACTCTGGTGAGCTACAGTAAAGAAGGGCACTATACTCTGGCGCGCTACAGTAAAGCAGGGCACTATACTCTGGTGAGCTACAGTAAAGAAGGGCACTATACTCTGGCGCGCTACAGTAAAGCAGGGCACTATACTCTGGTGAGCTACAGTAAAGAAGGGCACTATACTCTGGCGCGCTACAGTAAAGCAGGGCACTATACTCTGGTGAGCTACAGTAAAGAAGGGCACTATACTCTGGCGCGCTACAGTAAAGCAGGGCACTATACTCTGGTGAGCTACAGTAAAGAAGGGCACTATACTCTGGCGCGCTACAGTAAAGCAGGGCACTATACTCTGGTGAGCTACAGTAAAGAAGGGCACTATACTCTGGCGCGCTACAGTAAAGCAGGGCACTATACTCTGGTGAGCTACAGTAAAGAAGGGCACTATACTCTGGCGCGCTACAGTAAAGCAGGGCACTATACTCTGGTGAGCTACAGTAAAGAAGGGCACTATACTCTGGCGCGCTACAGTAAAGCAGGGCACTATACTCTGGTGAGCTACAGTAAAGAAGGGCACTATACTCTGGCGCGCTACAGTAAAGCAGGGCACTATACTCTGGTGAGCTACAGTAAAGAAGGGCACTATACTCTGGCGCGCTACAGTAAAGCAGGGCACTATACTCTGGTGAGCTACAGTAAAGAAGGGCACTATACTCTGGCGCGCTACAGTAAAGCAGGGCACTATACTCTGGTGAGCTACAGTAAAGAAGGGCACTATACTCTGGCGCGCTACAGTAAAGCAGGGCACTATACTCTGGTGAGCTACAGTAAAGAAGGGCACTATACTCTGGCGCGCTACAGTAAAGCAGGGCACTATACTCTGGTGAGCTACAGTAAAGAAGGGCACTATACTCTGGCGCGCTACAGTAAAGCAGGGCACTATACTCTGGTGAGCTACAGTAAAGAAGGGCACTATACTCTGGCGCGCTACAGTAAAGCAGGGCACTATACTCTGGTGAGCTACAGTAAAGAAGGGCACTATACTCTGGCGCGCTACAGTAAAGCAGGGCACTATACTCTGGTGAGCTACAGTAAAGAAGGGCACTATACTCTGGCGCGCTACAGTAAAGCAGGGCACTATACTCTGGTGAGCTACAGTAAAGAAGGGCACTATACTCTGGCGCGCTACAGTAAAGCAGGGCACTATACTCTGGTGAGCTACAGTAAAGAAGGGCACTATACTCTGGCGCGCTACAGTAAAGCAGGGCACTATACTCTGGTGAGCTACAGTAAAGAAGGGCACTATACTCTGGCGCGCTACAGTAAAGCAGGGCACTATACTCTGGTGAGCTACAGTAAAGAAGGGCACTATACTCTGGCGCGCTACAGTAAAGCAGGGCACTATACTCTGGTGAGCTACAGTAAAGAAGGGCACTATACTCTGGCGCGCTACAGTAAAGCAGGGCACTATACTCTGGTGAGCTACAGTAAAGAAGGGCACTATACTCTGGCGCGCTACAGTAAAGCAGGGCACTATACTCTGGTGAGCTACAGTAAAGAAGGGCACTATACTCTGGCGCGCTACAGTAAAGCAGGGCACTATACTCTGGTGAGCTACAGTAAAGAAGGGCACTATACTCTGGCGCGCTACAGTAAAGCAGGGCACTATACTCTGGTGAGCTACAGTAAAGAAGGGCACTATACTCTGGCGCGCTACAGTAAAGCAGGGCACTATACTCTGGTGAGCTACAGTAAAGAAGGGCACTATACTCTGGCGCGCTACAGTAAAGCAGGGCACTATACTCTGGTGAGCTACAGTAAAGAAGGGCACTATACTCTGGCGCGCTACAGTAAAGCAGGGCACTATACTCTGGTGAGCTACAGTAAAGAAGGGCACTATACTCTGGCGCGCTACAGTAAAGCAGGGCACTATACTCTGGTGAGCTACAGTAAAGAAGGGCACTATACTCTGGCGCGCTACAGTAAAGCAGGGCACTATACTCTGGTGAGCTACAGTAAAGAAGGGCACTATACTCTGGCGCGCTACAGTAAAGCAGGGCACTATACTCTGGTGAGCTACAGTAAAGAAGGGAACTATACTCTGGTGCGCTACAGTAAAGCAGGGCACTATACTCTGGTGAGCTACAGTAAAGCAGGGCACTATACTCTGGTGCGCTACAGTAAAGCAGGGCACTATACTCTGGTGCGCTACAGTAAAGCAGGGCACTATACTCTTGTGAGCTACAGTAAAGCAGGGCAGCGGTGTTACCTTGGGTCTGGGACTGGAAGCTCTGCAGTTCCTTCAGTAAGCAGCTCCGGTTTGCAGGGCTCAGGCCGTACACGAACTCCCGCGCCTGGTTGGGAAGCTCCAGCTGCTCCGGTTTGATCTTGCGCCGGTGCGTACCGAGAAGACGCCGGTGCAGCTGAGCCGGTCCGGTGCGGCGGGCCACGAGCGCGCGGAGCAGAGCCAGCCGGATCATTGCGGCACTGAAACACACTGCAGACCAGAACACTCGCGATTAAACATGAAGGAACGCCAACCCAGAGAGCGTTTGCAGAGTTCAGAACCGCGCCTGTCAGCTCACCGAACCAAAACAACCCGCACCCAGCGCCTTTAACAATCCGCGGCCGTCTGCCTTCTCATTCCTGCTGTAAGAAAGAAAGTTAATTCCTCTTGTGCGATTATTTAGGCGTTATGATTCATCGTTGTGTAATTACTGACAGTTCAAAAACGCCTGAAAGACGTTCCTCACGCTTCTCCTCTGACGCGCACAGCGGTGACGTTGCATGATGGGAAATGTAGTCCCGCGCGGCAGATGCATCATGGGAAACGTAGTCGGAAAAGCCCTTGGCTCGTCGATGACGAGGCTGGATTCAGAAAACTACGGAAGCCCATTTCCGACACGAAATAAAAAATTAACAAATAAATGAAAAGTCCAAATTATGTAATTCCAAGCTTAATTACGAGATAAAAAGTCCAAATTACGAGTTTGAAAGAGGAAATTATGACATAAAAGTTATAATTATTAGTTAAAAGTCAAAATTATTACTTTAAAAGTTATAATTATGAGAAAAATCGAAATCACTAAAATTTGACAAATCAAAATTAGGACATAAAAATTCATATTAGATAAAAGTCAAAAATATGACTTAAAAACAAAAGAATAAATACTTTTAAAAAATACCGGAAACACTTTATTTTAAGGTGTCCTTGTTACATTTACTCACAATTATAATAACAATAATTTATGCATAATTACATGAAAGTAAAGTCGTTTTATTTTAAGAACGTCCGGAGTCAAAATTATGAAAAAAAACTTGTAGCAATAGGAGAATAAAGTCTTACATCAGATTAAACTTTAAATATTTTGAGAATAATGTCCAACCAATGAGAATAAAGTCGTAGCATTGTAAGATGAAGTTTTATTTTGATGATAAAATCTAAATTAAGAGAATAACATCTTTTACAAGAGTTAAAGTCATAAAATTTGCAGAATAAAGTCAAAAGGACAAGAATTCAGTTGTAGCATTGTGAGATTCAAGTCGTAAGTCGTAAAATTTGAAGAATAAAGTCAAAAGGACAAGAATTCAGTTGTAGCATTGTGAGATTCAAGTCGTAACATTTTGAGAGTAATGTTTATATTTTAACATTTTTGACTTGATTCTCATAATCTTTATATTTTTGTGTTTTACATGGCACTAAAACATTGTCATACCGAGTCATAATTATGAGATTAAAACAAATCAAAATGTTGATATAATTCTGCCTTATCTGTGCGACGTCCGAACTGATTGCACTGTATTTTATGCATAATCATTTTCTATTCTTAAATGTTTTAGATTCATTTTAAATCCTTTTCAATGTTTTTAAATTCCTTGCTTTATTGTTGTGATTATTTTTTTATGATAATTTTTACGTAAAGCACTTTGAATTACAATTGTGTATGAAATGTGCTACATAAATAAACTTGCCTTGCCTCATAAATTTGACTTTTTGTCATAATTTTAACTTTTAAAGTCATAATTATGACTTTTTTTATCATAATTTTCTCATGGTATGTCAGTTTAGGTTTTTAAGGTTTTTAGAGTCTAACTTTTCATCTTGTAATTATGACTTACCAAAGCATGATTTTTTTTCTTCTTATGTGGCAGAAATGGGTCTCCATAATCGAATCATTAAAGATCTGAGGGTAGTTTTTTTCTTCTGATGTTATTAAGATCAAAATTCACTTTCTGTAGTGAGTGAACATTACTTTTCATGACAATATGCAATTTACAACTGCCTTCACCCCAAATCAACAGAAAACCATAAAAATAAGCATATTTTGCATGTGTCTGTCTATTTTCAAGATCAGTAAGCAATCATATCGTTTCACAGCATTTAATATCATCTGAATGTTACTGAATAGAATTGTTAACAGATACATTTCATTTAGAAACACAGCATTAGTATAACATTAACAAAGATTAATAAATGCTGTAAATATTGTTACTTTGTTTTAGCAAACACTAATTTAAGCAAAGACGTGTACACTTTATTAAAATGAGTTAATTGCATCCTCAAATTTGACCTCACTTGCTACAGAAAGTGAATTTTGGGCTTGATTAACAGCGGAGCATTCGTATAAAACACAGAATATTAAATATGAACCGGCGTTACAGATTTCATGTTTACGGTCACTTCATTAGTTAAAACTTGTTAAATCATTAAGGTGAACTAACAATGAACAATACACCTACAGTTGAAGATTTTATATTGTATATTAACATCGTTACCATCTGAGTATCAGTAAGGCAGAATATTAAATATATATATACAACATTTTTGAAAGGCCCCAATTTCTTTTATTTCTCAGCTAAATTCTTTTAAACTGAGCTAAATCATGTCCTTTACTAGGCATTCCCCATGCGATGATTTAAATGAATTAAATAAACGAGATGTTGAAGGAATGAAAAGAAAATCCTGCGAGAAAACAAACCACAACAAAGAAGTTCCAAAAATATAATCAAGTGCAAAGTTCCAGATCACTCTGAACTTAGAACTTTAGCTTAATTGTTTTATTTACAAAAGAACTCGAGCAGATTATTTACTTTCATCAGTTCTCTTGGCAAACCAGCCGTTTAACCTGGAATCAAGCACGCATCTAATCGAGGCGTTACTGCATTCGACAACAACACAAGAAATCAGAAACACAAAATGCTGCGTTTTGGTGAAGCGTGTTAATTGCACTGTAGAAAGCAACATCATGTGATGCTATCAGATACTGAGGAGGGTTGAAAATGCTGCCGGAGAGCGTAATATATCGATTAACAGCTGATTCAGCTTTCTCCAGTGAACGTCAGTGTATCATTCTTTTATTACATGTACAATAATGTACACAATTATAAGAGAGGTCACACAAGAGACCAGTAGTGATCATATCGAGGTATACTGCGATTACAGTAGCACGCCACTCTTTATTAGGGCTGCAAAACCATTAGTCGCGATTAATCGATTCAAAATAAACGTTATGTGTGTGTGTGTACTGTGTATATTTATTATGTATATGCACACATATGCATGTATATATTTAAAAAGTATATATATTTATACTTGTATATAGTTTATGTATAAATACAAATAAGCCATTTTATATAAGTCTAACATATTTTTCCTTAATATATACATGTACACTGCCGTTCAAAAGTTTGACTTGCATTTATTTGATCTTGCAAAATGTTATTACAATATAAAATAATGGTTTCTATTTTAATATCCTTTAAAATATAATGTATTTCTGTGATGCGAAGCTGAATTTCCATCATCATTACTCCAGTGTAAAGCGTCACATGATCTTCAGAAATCAGTATAATATGCAGATTTATTATTAGCATTATCAACAGTTGTGCTGACAAATATATATATTTTTTTTTTTTTGGAAACTGTGATACTTTTTTCAGGATTCTTGGATGGATAAAAAGTTAAAAAGAACAGCATTTATTCTTTGCTGTCACTTCTTAATTTAACACGTCCTCGCTGAATAAAAGTTTTAATTTCTTTAAAAAAAAAACAAAGAATAAAAATGTACTGACCCCAAACTGTTGAAAGGTAGTGTATATTGTTAGAAAATATTTATATTTTAAATAAATGCTCTTCTTTTTAACTTTTTATTCATCAAAGTATCCTGAAAAAAGTATCATAGCTTCCAAAACAATACGAAGCAGCATAACTGATAATAAATCAGCATATTATACTGATTTCTGAAGATCATGTGACACTGAAGACTGGAGGAATGATGCTGAAAATACAGCTGCGCGTCACAGAAATACATTAGATTTTAATGTATATAAAAATAGAAAAACGTTATTTTACATCATAACAATATTTCACAATATACTTTTTTTTCTGTATTTTTGATCAAATAAATGCAGCCTTGATGAGCAGAAGAGACTCCTGTAAAAAACATTAAAAATCATTCTAATCTCAAACTTTTGACCGGTAGTGTATGTGTGTGTGTATTTATATATACACATAATAAATATACACAGTACACACACATATAGTATGTAAACATAACTTTTATTTTGAATCGATTAATCGCGATTAATCGTTTTGCAGCCCTACTCTCTATCGTTCAGCCAAACATGATCAAGAGCGTTTCAGGAACAACACAAGATCAGCCCTTTTATCCGAACACACACACACACACACACACACACACACACAAACAAAAGCATAACGTCCCTGATCTCGCAATCGTTTTTAATTTAAACATCCACGCTGCTTCAGTTGGAGTCCGTGTCGTCGTTAATGTACTCTTCCTCTACGAGCGTCCCGCCCGGCTGCGTCCCCCACTCCTCCTCGTCGTACTCGATGCTGTCGTTGTCCTCCAGAAGCTCGTTTTCAGGCTCCGCCCCTCCAGCGGCTCCACCCACATCAGCCCCGCCCTCTTCTTCCTCAAACTCCGCCCTCTCCTGCCCCGGCGCGACGTAGCCGTTGTTATTGGAGAATGCAGAGTGCTCGTGTCCGTCGTCCTCGATGTAGACGCGCTGGTGGCACATGGGACACGTGTCTTGAATATACAGCCATTTGCGTAAACACAGCGCGTGGAAGTAGTGGTGGCACGGCGTAATGCGCGCGGACGCGGCAAACTCCTGATAGCAGATCGCGCAAACGTCCTCGATCTCCCTCAGCCGCGTGCCTTTGACCTCCGGGAGTGAGTTGATCTTCTTGACGGCGGTGCGACGGTTGATAAACGTCTTCCAGCCATTCCTCGCCTGCAGGTAGATGTTGAAATACGCGTGCAGGCACATCATGCACGCGCGGATTTTACTTCCCGACTCGAACATCATCGTATACGCGCCGTTTCCGAACATGATCACGCCGAAGACGAACTCGACGATGTTGCCGGTGGAGCGCACGTAGTAGACATAGTCGTCCAGCTTCTCCCAGAGCACGTTGTAGAAGCCGTCGATCATGAATAGAGCGTAGACGGTGAGCGAGACGAGGACTTTGAGACAGAGCTCCACGCAGAACGCAGTGACGGCGAAGAGCCACGTGTTTAGCACGTAATGATGCCACAGAACATAGCTAAGCAGGACGGGGAGAGCGAAGAGGACTAGCGACACCAGCAGCACGGGAACATGTCTGCGCACTGAGGAGACGTGCGAGGCGCTTAGCGACATTAGCACCGGATCCGTCATTCCGTGGATGAAATGCAGAATCGCGGTTAGCAGAAGGCACATGTTCCGGCTAAGCCGGATCAGTCGCTCTTCGGGATCTAGTCCGCTTAATCCCGTCTGCAAAGCGAGGATGAAGAACAGCACTGGCGCGACAAACCCCAGTCGCTTATCCTCCTCCTCGGTTGAGCCGATGAACGCTAGGATGCTAAGTCCCAAGTAATGCGCGAGTGACGAGATAACGGCGCTCATTCCCAACACGGTGAGCATCGAATCGCAGCCGCTGATGATCAAGTTGCTGGTCAAGTCCCAAAACAAGTCCCAGCCGAGCTGCAGGCCGCTTTCCGAGCGAACCACGCGCACTACGTACACTAGGATGACTGCTTGCGCCGTCATGCGCGTTAGCCAGAAGACGCGCAGGATGTCGGGGAAGCGTATACGCTTCCAGGTGTCCTCCAGCAGCAGCTGCAGGCCGTAGATGCGGTACATGTGGCGCAGGAGTAGATAGACGTAGCGGCACGAGTAGTAGAACCACTTCAGCTTCCACAGCAGATTAACGGTCACGTGCGTCGCAAGAATCGCCCCCGACGCTAGTGCTAGCGCCTGACGCACGTGCGCCGGGAGCTCCAGCATCAGGCCCCACAGCGGGAGCATGACGTCCAGCACCAGCAACGCGGCACAAAGTGATGGCACGTTTAGCAGCGAAACGTAGCCCAGTCCTAGGATTAGCTGCAGCAGGCCCAAGCCCAGCGCCGCTCGGTTATACGTGCTGTAGAAGTCAATGTGCGACGTGCCGTAGTAGTTGATGAGGACCGACGCCGCGCCCAGCAGAACGGCCGCAAACAGAGTGTAGAACTTGAACAGGGACTTCTGGGAAAGCACCAGAACCGTGCTGGAAACCAGAATACCTGCAAAACGAGAGGATGAAAATCAGCGTTCGCATCGCAACAGTGCAGAATGCAATGCAATATTATGCAGAAACAATGCAGAATGCAACAAACCGAATTCACCGGAAAATACTGTTTCACCTTTACTTCTTGTATGGATAAATTCTGCAGGTGAAATTAAGTTATTTTAGTAGGAACTTGCACGATAATGAAACATCCCCATGCAGATCCGCATCGGAATTAAGTTCGTCAAACTTTGAGCATGCAACAGTAACGCGTTGACACTGCGACTACTTTGAATATGCATATTTTTGCATTGCATAGAGTGAAATGATTTAAATTTGAATTGTGAGATAAAATAGGTAAATGTTAAGTACAATGTTATAGGTTTAAAGAGTATTTCATGCTTTAACTGTAGGGCTAGTACTATATGTCCCCTATGAACTGCATGTGTGAATATTATGTAGACATGTTGTTTAAATCAAATTTATGCTTTAAAAGTAGAGTAAAAGCATTTTTTCATCCATAGTCTGTCAGTTTAGACATTCGCGTTTAGCTTCAAATGGCCAAATTGGTCTATTATTTGTATACTAAATAATATAAAATAAGTAAAGTTTTCATTGATATTTTGAATGAGCTTTTATCTCTTTATATTTTCAGTTTTTCATTTTAATTCTGAGATATAAATCCGCAATTGTGAGCAAAAAGGGTTTTTTAAATGATGTGCTTATGTGTAAGAAGTGGAAAAAGTCCAGATCGCGAGATATAAACGTGGGATTGTGAGAAAAAGTATGAATCGTGGGATAATTTAATTTTTTTAATCAGAGGTGGTTAAACAAAACCAAAAAAAAAAAAGAATTCCTACTTTTTTTTTACATCTACATTTTTTACATTTATATATTTTACATCCAACTTGGAATTGCAAGAAAAAGCACAAATTGCGAGATAAAAAGTCACAATTTTAAAAGAAAAGAGTCAGAATTGCGAGATGTAATCTCAAAAACGCTAGATGCGAGAGAAAAGTTTGAATTGGGAAATAAAAATGTGCAATTACATTTTTTTTTTCAGACAGCCTTCCATATTTTTCAAACTAGCACAAAGAAAACATCCAAAATAATAGGCATTTAAGTGTTTATTCTATTGCACTTTATCTATTCTGGACTGTAGATTTCAATTACACTCAATTACAATAGTTGAATGTATGCAAATTAGCACATATTTAATTATGCCTCAGTTGCATATTTAAACAACATTAAAGTAAACATGCTCAGTAGCATACAAATCAACATCTGTGAGTTGCCCTAAACAGTGCAGCAGCCTAGCTAGTGTGAGTGGTAGTGAGATGTGTGACGGCTTGTGCTGTCACGGCGAACCGGACTCACCCAGCGCGCGGATTAACGCTCTCCCGGCGGTTCCGGTCCATCCGGTACCGGGATCGGAGTACGAGTTGAATATGGCGTCGATTATAAAGATGCTCGGGACCCGCAGAACCACATCCAGCACGGCCTGGAGGTGCTGACCCAGCCGCGCGTGAGCGGAGGCCATGGCGCCGATGGGGAACCGCAGGGCTCTGTGCTGAGACCAGGCTCGGTGTCACGCAGGATCTCCGCCGGCCGCCATATTGGCTCTGCTGCTGTTGCTATGTAAGGAACGCGGAAGTGACAGTGTACATGCGCAGAATATAGAATACTACACCGGAGGACTGACGCGGGGTTATTATATATGCATATATATAAATTGCATATGGATCCCACACAATTCTATTAATAATTAAAATTTTAAAAAAAGCAAAATCACTACAAATTGTATTACTCATGAATATTTATGAAATGTAACCCTGGACCACATAAGCAGCACAGGTATATTTGTAGCAATAGCCATTGTATGGGTCACAATTATCAATTTTTCTTTTATGCCAAAAATCATTAGGATATTAAGTAAAGATCATGTTCCATGAAGATATTTTGTAGATTTAGATCAAAACTTAATGTTTGATTAGTAATATGCATTGCTAAGAACTTCATTTGAACAACTTTAAAGATGATTTTCTCAATATTTAGATTTTTTTGCTCCCTCAGATTCCAGATTTTCAAATATTGTCCGATCCTAACAAACCATACATCAATGGAAAGATTATTTATTCAGCTGTCAGATGTCAATACATTACCAGTGTAATTTCAGTATTATTTATATACTATTGTAGTTTTTATTAATATTTTGAATTGCATTTAGTCATTTAGCAGTCATTGCTCTCTTGTTGGTTTTGATTGCTTCTATTGTCATCATTTGGATAAAAGCTGCGCTCCATTTCCCGGGCTGCTCTCTTTAGGGAACGAGTGTGCTCATTACACCACGGTGTCAGACTGTTTTCCTTAATCTTCCTTAAGCGTAAAGGAGCAACCGTATCTAAAATGCTAGGAAAGAGAGAGTCCATAGTTTCTGTTACATCATCAAGCTGTTCTGAGCTGTTGGATATGCGAGGAACTGAGATAAATCAGGAAGATTACTTACAAAGCAGTATTTTGTGGTAGAAGTGATGGTTCTAGCATACTTGTAACAAGGAGTAGAATTGACAGTTTTAGCTATATGAAGTTTGCACAAGACTAGATAATGATCTGAGATATCATGGTGCAGTTGAACATCATTAGCGCCGGCGTGAATAACAATCTTACTGAATTTAGGTTTAGCATTATTCAGCTTTATTTCAATAAACAAAAAATCCAGTATATTACATGTTTCTTGTCACATTTATTGTGCATGTGTTGTATAGTACATAGGAAGTTGTTCTCATGAAGTGTGTTTGAAGAACAGTCTCGTAGTGTTATTGTAGATGGTTTCAGCGAGGTCCGGCCATCACCTCCAGCACCTGTCTGATATCAAACACACAACCGCTATCAGAGCGTCTGAACAGACACACACAGACTCACTCTCTCTCTCTCTCTCTCTCTCTCACGCCACACACACACACACACATGTTGTGTTTCCAAGTTTTATGGGGACATTCCATAGGCATAATGGTTTTTATTGCCCTACACCAACCCTACCCCTAAACCTACCCCTCACAGGAGACTTTGTGCATTTTTACTTTCTCAAAAAAACTCATTCTGTATGATTTATAAGCTTGTTTCCTCATGGGGACCTCAGAAATGTCCCCACAAGGTCAAAATTTACTAGCATTACTATCCTTGTGGGGACAAGGATAGTAATGCTCGCCTATGCCTAGAAACGGCCCTCGATGTCATGATGTGGTGATGAAGATGATGTCATGATGAGATTATGATGTGATGATGTCAAGATGTTGTGATGATTATGATGTGATGATGTCAAGATGTTGTGATGATTATGATGTGATGATGTCAAGATGTTGTGATGATTATGATGTGATGATGTCAAGATGTTGTGATGATTATGATGTGATGATGTCAAGATGTTGTGATGATTATGATGTGATGATGTCAAGATGTTGTGATGATTATGATGTGATGATGTCAAGATGTTGTGATGATTATGATGTGATGATGTCAAGATGTTGTGATGATTATGATGTGATGATGTCAAGATGTTGTGATGATTATGATGTGATGATGTCAAGATGTTGTGATGATTATGATGTGATGATGTCAAGATGTTGTGATGATTATGATGTGATGATGTCAAGATGTTGTGATGATTATGATGTGATGATGTCAAGATGTTGTGATGATTATGATGTGATGATGTCAAGATGTTGTGATGATTATGATGTGATGATGTCAAGATGTTGTGATGATTATGATGTGATGATGTCAAGATGTTGTGATGATTATGATGTGATGATGTCAAGATGTTGTGATGATTATGATGTGATGATGTCAAGATGTTGTGATGATTATGATGTGATGATGTCAAGATGTTGTGATGATTATGATGTGATGATGTCAAGATGTTGTGATGATTATGATGTGATGATGTCAAGATGTTGTGATGATTATGATGTGATGATGTCAAGATGTTGTGATGATTATGATGTGATGATGTCAAGATGTTGTGATGATTATGATGTGATGATGTCAAGATGTTGTGATGATTATGATGTGATGATGTCAAGATGTTGTGATGATTATGATGTGATGATGTCAAGATGTTGTGATGATTATGATGTGATGATGTCAAGATGTTGTGATGATTATGATGTGATGATGTCAAGATGTTGTGATGATTATGATGTGATGATGTCAAGATGTTGTGATGATTATGATGTGATGATGTCAAGATGTTGTGATGATTATGATGTGATGATGTCAAGATGTTGTGATGATTATGATGTGATGATGTCAAGATGTTGTGATGATTATGATGTGATGATGTCAAGATGTTGTGATGATTATGATGTGATGATGTCAAGATGTTGTGATGATTATGATGTGATGATGTCAAGATGTTGTGATGATTATGATGTGATGATGTCAAGATGTTGTGATGATTATGATGTGATGATGTCAAGATGTTGTGATGATTATGATGTGATGATGTCAAGATGTTGTGATGATTATGATGTGATGATGTCAAGATGTTGTGATGATTATGATGTGATGATGTCAAGATGTTGTGATGATTATGATGTGATGATGTCAAGATGTTGTGATGATTATGATGTGATGATGTCAAGATGTTGTGATGATTATGATGTGATGATGTCAAGATGTTGTGATGATTATGATGTGATGATGTCAAGATGTTGTGATGATTATGATGTGATGATTTTGGTGGGGTGATGATGATGACATGATGTGATGGTGATGTCGTTATGTGATGAAGTCATGATGGTGTAAGAAAACGTGAAGACGTCGAAGATCTTGATGAAGAATTATCTTTATTACAGAATAGTAGTGACAAAGTACATATAGCCTAGTACCTTGGGTTCAACGGAGTCAGACTGAACCCCGAACATCCTAAGCTCAATCATTTTATACAGTATTACGTTTATCTTCCCTCTCAACATGTAAATTAAGTTTCGTTTTAAATGTAAATTGCGGATGACAATTAAAGTGATAGTCTTCCGTTCCCACATCTTCGGTAGACTCAAGTGGGAAGAACCAAAAGTTAAGGTGATAAGATTAAACAGAATCCATAGCAGTTCTTTCATGTACCCTTTTGGTCAGCAGATGGTTCTTGACGACCTGCTGCTTCTCCCACGCTATCTCTGGAGGTAATGTTAATATTTACATATGATTAAAATCGGAAAGAACTATCTATATGATAATTAAGCTCTTTGTAGAGAAAGGAGCATAGTTTAATACACAATTTGGAGTGGAAGCTGGGTCGAGGCAGACTATAATTTCTTACAATGGTGTGATGATGATGTCATGATATGATGATTCTGATGTGATGATGTCATGTTGTTATAATTATGTGATGATATCATAATGTGATTACGATGATGCAATGATGTTGTGATGATTTTGATGTGAGGTGATGATGTCATGATGTGATGATTCTGATGTGATTATGATGATGTCAGTATGTTATGATGATTACGTGATGATATCATAATGTGATTGTGATGTCATGATGTGATGTGATGATGTGATTACCGAGGCCACACTCTCCCACAGCGATCACCTTCTGTCTGTCACCGAGGCTCAGATCCGTAAGAGACGCCAGGTACTGACCCGAGCCCTGCTGATCGAACTCAGCGCAGTGTGTCGGGTGACAGCCCACCGTACTGAAGAACTCCTCTGATGTACAACACATAACACTCATGTAGGAACACATATATATTGCTTTAGGTATAAAACCTTACAAAGAAACACTCGTTCACAAGAAACAGGCTGTTGCATGTGTCACATGACCACATTATGCTGCATGTTTGAGTTAAGAAGGTGCATTTCCTCTGAAATACATATGCTTATTTTTAGAGATCGACTGATGCTGATTGATTTATTTACAGCCATTCCATTTATCAGTGGTTCCAACGCTTAAAAAACGACATCTGATTATAGAACAGATGCTTGAAATGTTCAGATCTGGATGGTAAGAGTGTTTGTTTGCAGTCACCTGGAGTCTGAGCGAGTCCTCCAGGTTTCCTCCAGTGATGATGAACACCATCAATCTCATTCTGACCACATATGATTTATAAATAACCAGCTTTGCTGACCTTCAGCGCTCTCTCCACGACCTGAGGAAAATCATCTGAGGCACAACACACCAGATGATCAAATGTCACATACTTTATTATATATTCTAAAAAAACATATTTTTAATTTACATGTAATATCTATCACACTAAAACTAAAATGACACATTAACAGTAGTTAATTGTTGCGATAGTGTTCGGATTATGATCCAATGACTCTAAAGACAAAATAAAAACGTGTCTTTTGATTTGTGAATATAAAAACCAACCAGAATAATTATGTTTGATTGCATGGACACTCTTATTAAGCATAATAAAAATGTTTTAAAAGCAAAATCAGCACTGTCACAATCACTCTTTATGTACTACTCATTAACATTCGGGAACTGACTATAGGTTATTATCATCGCTATGATAATAATGAATATGAATTGTAATGAGCATGTCATTACCTTCATGTTTCTGAGTTCCTCTGTAAACTCCTCTGAACATCGGGTCTGTCAGATTAATGCCAATATCTGCATAAACATATATATCATTCAACTTTAAACGTCTGTAAACAGAGCGAACACGTGGTGGAGTGGGCGGGGCTTCACGGTCCAGAAGATGTCGATTGGTGGTATAAATAATAATTCCAGGCTGAATTTGAATATTATACTAGCATACTACTTTAAAATAGAAGACATGATGAAGTGTGCGATGCTAAAGTCATTCAGCTGCCTATTGTGCATAGACGGCCGTCACGTGAGCCTGTTACTTTCATCTGCTGCTCAGGATGAACCAATCAGAATCATCTGTGATTGCTACTGAAGAAGTAGAGAATTCTTTGTCAAAGTTGAATTAATATATTTAAACGATTATAAATACTTACATATCAAGTAAATAAATAAATGTAAAGATTTGAATGCGGTTGAACCTATGGGTTGAACGGACGCTTCTGCTTTAAGAGGCTCAGAGCGCCACCTGGTGGAAAATAGAAAATTACAAATAGTGCTTATTATATAAAACTTGCTTTTGATCACAATATGAATTTGAATATCAGTAAATTGTATTTTAACGCGCTTTTCTCTGCGATTGGAATGAATCTGTGTTTGTGATTCATCTGCCTACTGAAAAGAAATCTGTAACAGTGATTAAAAATAAAAACGAGATGCAAGATGAATGATTTTATTAACAGGGATCTTCACATTTTATGGCCTTTACATGTCTAGAGACTGCACTTTTGAGTTCTTTGCAGCAGAGTGTTTGAAGAGAATTCAGTGTTTCACATTTTTTAGCACAACAAATCTTATACACACACACACACACATATATATATATATATATATAATGCACTGTATATTTAATGGCAATTCATATTATGTAAATACAGTAAACACATACATTCATACAGTACAATTATAACCACTGCACATAACAGGAAGTAAACTAAAATAAATGTAATAAATTAAGAACTTTAAGGTAATAAATTGAGAACAATAAAATAACTAGATACAATTAAATAAAATTACATTAAAGAGATTTCCCACTATTCATACATATAATAGGGGGTTTAGGCATAAAAGGGATTACAAATAATCATTTGAAGACTAAAAATAAGATTAACTCTTCATACATGTCTAAATGTGGAGCACAAGAGCAGTGTTGAGTCGCTGGGGGATATTTGTAGCAATAGCCAACAATACATTGTATGGGTCACAATTATACATTTCTCTTTTATGCCAAAAATCATTAGGATATTAAGCAAAGATCATGTTCCTTGAAGATATTTTGTAAATTTGAACAACTTTAAAGATGATTTTCTCAATATTTAGATTTTTTTGCACCCTCAGATTCCAGATTTTCAAATAGTTGTATCTCAGCCAAATATTGTGCTCTCCTAACAAACCACACATCAATGGAAAGATATTTATTCAGCTTTCAGATGATGCATACATCTCAATTTCAGAAAATTGACCCTTATGACTGGTTTTGTGCTCCAGGGTCACATATTATAATAAATTGGACTTGAAGCATTAAAACAAGCCTTGATTTGTAAAAATTGAGCAGATGGAGGAGATTGAGTTTGACCTTTAATGACTAATAATCACTGATCTGCCTGATTAATGATCACCTGACACACACACACACACACACACACTCTCTCACTCACTCTCTCTCTCTCTCTCACACACACACACACACACTCTCTCTCAC
>JADLZM010033029.1:11942-28245 GCA_018148995.1 Sinocyclocheilus maitianheensis | reverse complement strand
CACACTCTCACACTCACACTCACACACACACACACACACACACTCACACACACACACACTCACACACCCACACACACACACCCCCACACCCCCACACACACACACACCCCCCCCCCCACAACCCTCCTCCCACACTCACACCCTCTCTCCTCCTCTCTCTCACACACACACACACACACAACACACTCTCACACACAATCATACTCACACACTCACACACACACACACACACACACACACACACAGAGTGATGTAGTGAAGTCTACAGGAGTGACAGACACTAATGACAGACACACCCTCTACTGACCACTAATTACTGTCAGCACACACACACACACACACACACATCAGGGATAGAGCTTGAGCCCCAGACACAGCGCTAGCTCGTTCCTCTGGATCTTTCCGTCTCTGTTGATGTCACAGTGACCCAGCAGAACCTGCTTGAACTTGTCCAGGTCTGAGCCGCTGAGACTGGGCTGAAAAACACAAACAAATAACCAACCAACTAACCAACCCGTCCTGTCTGGGGTTATAAACGGGAGATCTGTGACATAATCAATAATCAGCCTCTTTACCTTCACCAGCTCCATCATGTCTTTGACAAAACCATCGACCTCCGCACCCTCCAGAGCACCAGTGTTACTCTGACACACAGACACACACACGGGGTTAAACCAAAACTAAAACCATTTATAAAATAGTTATTTGAAATAAAACTAACATTAACTGAAATAAAACAAGTTTATTTTTTATTTCTGTTAGCCACAATTTCATAAAATGTATAATTAAAAGTAAAATTAAAAATATCATACAGACTTTAAAATAATGAACTAATACAAATGACAAAACACAACAAAATAGCTAGAACGTTAAAATGAAAATGAAAAGAGAATCTTTTAAAAAAAATCTTATTTCAGCTATACATTTTCATTTAATTTAACTTGATGTACAAAAACAATTATAAATAAAATAAAAATCTATTTACTAAACTATATTTATAAACAAACTTTAAAGTTGGCTTGAAAAAGCCAGGCCAGAAAGGTTGAAAACATTGTAATAGCTTTAAGTAGTTCAACAGTTTAAAGTTTTAATGTTTTGAAGGCAATAGATAGACAGATTGATAGATTGCTAGAATGACTAGCAAGTTACTAGCATGGTTAGCGTGTTATTTGCATGTTGTTAGCATGATTAGCAAGTTACTAACCGGTTACTAGCATGGTTAGCAAGTTACTAGCATGATTCTAGCATGATTAGCATATTACAAGCATGTTATTAGCATGCTTCTAGCATGTTTACCAAAATGCTAGCATGTTTATAGCATGATTAGCACATTATGGTGTTAGCATTTTGTTAGCATGATTAGCAAGTTACTAGCACATTTCTAGCATGTTACTATCATGTTGTTAGCATTATTAGCATGTTACTAGCACATTTCTAGCATGATACTATCATGTTGTTAACATGATTAGCAAGTTACTAGCACTTTGTTACTAGCAATGAAAGTCTATGGGATTTTAGGTGGTTTTGATAGTCTGGTTTACGAAAACCGTAAGCCGGATCAGTTAGAAAAGATACAGCAACCCGAGTCAGACCAGTCTGAAGGTTGGTGGTTATAGCTTTAAAGCTCTAGGAGGAGATAGTGTTGAAATAATAAGTTTAAATAGTAGATCAGTAAGTAACTTAGTAAAAATAATAATAATAATAATGCAAACAATTAATACAAATTATAACAGTATATCAATGATACTAAAATAAAACTGGTTTGAGTTAAAGTACAAAAATAACAACCAACAACTGAAACAAGAGTAACACTAAAACTAAAACCATAAAAACAACATTTTCATTACTTGAAATAAAATGAACCAAAATAAAATAGAATATAAAAAAAGACAAAACAACATTATATACAAAAACTGAAATAAAACCAAATAAAAACTATACAGAAATACAAAAAAGAAATGACAACAAATCGACTAGAAATGTAACTAACATTAAAATGAAAAAAAATCTAAATATAAAAACTAATTCAAAGTATTAATAAACCTAGACTAGTATCTCACTCTCACCACGTCATAGTGAGCGAAGATCTTCTCGAAGTCTCTCCGTCGGTCCTCTTGACTGCAGGCCTGAGAAACACACCACTGACAGAGTTAACCAGCACTGCTAGCTACAGGGGCCTGATTACAGCTTATTTTAGGACTCATCTGATAGCTCATCTCATCCCCCCACTGATCAGATGGACTCGCTCCACACAAACCCGCCATTATACCGTCACACCACCCACAATTCCCAGCGACAGCCCAATATCTCACTCGCCTCCATCTCAAACTTCAGCAGGAAGTTCTCCTTCAGTGCCAGGATCCTGTGAGAAGAAACACTTTAATCATCACCAAATAATCAATAACACACAGAAAGAGACATGAACTAAACCAGACTGAGATAACACACAAACACATCCGATTGACCAATCACAAGCACTACTCCACGGTGAGATCATCATCACCTCGCCAAATCATTCAGATCCAGACGCCCATCCTGGTTCTTGTCAAACATCTTCATCTGAAAGTCACCAGACAGAATCACATCAGCTGATACAGCGTTAGTACTGTTACTGATCAAAGATATCAAATAAAACACAAACAGCAGATTAAAAACTCAAAGGGGTCATGAACTGAGAAATCAAATCTCCCTTGATCTTTTGACACAAGAGGTCACTGTACTATAAAAACATCCTATATGCTACAACATTTATTGAAACCACGCTCAGAAAACGACAGCTTGTGGAATGTGCCACTTTATGATGTAATAGTGCGGCGAAAGCCCACCTCCACAGAAGAAGATCAACGCCTGATTCTAGAGCATTGCCTGTTTAGCCCCGCCCACCGATTCTACAGCGCTGCCTGTTCAGCCCCGCCCACCGACTCTACATCGCTGCCTGTTCAGCCCCGCCCACCGACTCTACATCGCTGCCTGTTCAGCCCCGCCCACCGACTCTACATCGCTGCCTGTTCAGCCCCGCCCACCGACTCTACATCGCTGCCTGTTCAGCCCCGCCCACCGACTCTGCTATAATATTATAAGTATGGTATATTCTGAATATCGACTTTGTTACGGTCACAATTAACTCATAATGTCAAGCTGCAGACTTCATGAAAGAGCTGGTTTACTGATCTCTCTCAACCAAGGCTCAGCGTGAGAGGACCTTTATGAACCTGAGCTGAACTCATTTTAGTAGGGGTTGTTTATTTTCATGCATATTCAGCTTAGGGTGCCCCCTTAGAAGTTGAACCAAACAGTGCCATTTTCTTCCTAATAACACCTAAATATGGCATACGTTGTCTATGTTGTAGATAAGCTCCAGCTGACTGTTTAAGTGTTTTGTAAAGAAGTGACTCTTTTGGTGTCAGTGAGGTCATAATGATTAGACTTAAAATAGAAGGCATTCCATTCATTCCATTCTCTGCTGCAATTCTGACGAAACTCCAAAGCCTTCGTCTTCCTTTTAAAGCAGATTCATATTAGCTGAGAACCGTTGTACTTTGCCCCCCTGTCAAACTACGCAGGGGATCCAAACATTTACTGTTTAGAGTTTGACCAAGAGATTAATAACCAACCGAAAACAGACTCTCAGTCAAGGTTTAACTCAACAGCCCCCTAACAAGGAATAACACCCTTAAAACTACAGTTCGCTCCACATTATTAACTTAAGCCAACACAATGAAATCAAAGTTCACAGCAAACCAAATCTCAGCTACACTTCCCTGCTGAGAAGCTCTGAAATCATGAGAGTTAGAGCAACATTAAAGGCCTCAACTGTGAGCTATTCAAGAGGGCTTCCTTTCGAAGTGTTCTTAATTGTGTACTTCAAATCTTAAAAATATATTTTTTAAAAACAGTACTTGCAGATGTAATGAATAAGGTACATTTTAAATCATTGTTTTAATAAGCGTTTGCAGTGCTTGAAAGAAATACATGTATTTTGATGTGTTGACTAACATAAAGCACATGTAAAGTACTTGATTATAATTTTGTAATTGTAATCAGTATTACATTTATACAGTAGTTAATATATTTTAAAAGTAATAAACTGCAACATCATCTTTACAAATGTGCAGTTGCAATGACATTTAAATGCAGGATGTACAAATTTTAAAAGAAATCTAAATATTTTTAGTTTTTTCATAAATGCTTGATAGTACATTCAGCAGTACATTTTAATCATATTTCACAGACAGTAGAAGTAATTATGAAATTACTAAAGTCGGTGCAATTTTAGATCTTATGATAGTTATTTTTAGATCATTGAGAAACTATTATAGTTTTTCATATTTTTAATTCGTTTTTATTTTTTATTTATGTTAGTTAAAGTTTTGACAGTTGTGTTTTGCATGTTTTTTCATTTTCATTTTATTTATTTAATATACCTATTTTGTTTTGGTTTTATTTCAGTTTTAGTTATTTTAGTACATTGAGGTAAAAGAAAATAATAAATGTTTTAATAAAAGTTTTTTTTATTATTATTTCTTTTTTCAGTTAATGTTTATTGTATTTCAACTTCAAGTAATGAAACCCTCTGTAATGTAATGACAACCCTTTGTAAAGTATTATACATCTTCATTTAATTGCATTTTGAAAATATAAATTAATTGGCAACACAATAAATAAATAATAAAAATTAAAAAGACATTCCGTTCACAAACATATTTTTTAAAAGTAAATTTTTTCTATAATAAGTAAACATTTTAAAAGTATGCTAAAGTGTAAGGTTCTTTTTCACAGAAAATCACAAATGGTATCTCATTATCTCAACAGGCTCTCAAGGACTAAATGGACAGCAAATGGAAATGTTTTAATTAACCCTAATGTTTTTGTTTGGGGCTGCAGGATCACAAAGAAAAGACCAGAAAAATATATAGCTGGGATTGAGACCTAGTTTCATTGGAGTCCATTACGTCTCTTGAGCTATGAAATTCTCCTCTGGGCTGTGACCTCCACAATGTCCGCCGAAACCGAGATGCAGATAAAAACACCCCAGAGGCCTACAGTAGGTGCGCTCACACTGAGGCACTGTAGGCAGGTGTGTGCTGAGACGGGCATTCCAGCGGGCACCTCGTCCCCCTCCGATCCAGAATGCCACTCATTTTAGCCTGAATGCTGTGAGGCAGTGCAGCACAGAGCTGCTTCTCACCGGCCCACGCACCTGTTCAGCATGACACCTGTGCACCTGTGCTGCTGACGGCTAAATTAAACGCACGTGCGAGATGTCCTCCTGCGGACTGATTTTAATTGGACAGAGAGGGACCTGTAATAGCTCAATCTGTAGGAACTAATAAGCAGCAGGCAAATATCTGCTCCGTGGAGAGGTAGACAAGTGAAGCTAAACGCTTCACTGATTCAGCATATTGTCAGATCACTGATGGCAGCGTGATGTCCAGCATATTGTACCAGTATGACAAGCACTTTGCCTGTGAATGGAGCCCATCTGCCTGAAAAAGAAGTACACTTTAGCATACTTTAAAAGAATATACTTAAGTCTGAATGTAATGTTTTTGGACACTTATTTGCGTGTTATTAACAATTAAATCAAAATGTATTATAGTTTAAAATTATATTAAATGCCGTTAGTTTAACTTAAGTGTGCTTTTCTGACCCACCTAAATAGGACTTAAATTTTGTAGTAGAATATGGTAGAATCGATAAAACAATGGTTGCCAGATATAACATTGCATTCTCTCGCTCCACAATGCCACCTTTGGTTTTCTCAGCATGTCTTACACGTGCACAAAGTTCAATGCCAGGCAACATCAGAGCATACTGTCCTCAGTCTGAAGTGCTCCTGCAGCCCTCGAGAGAGAAGGGCCGTCTACTACATTTGCTTGTTTTGCTCACCTAGGCTTGTTAAATAAGTTTCTCTGCCGAACTTTACTCATTTCTTTTTGAGAAACCTTAGATGTACCTCCAGCCACGTTATTTTGAAATAAAATGATTACAGACATAAAGTCTAATGTTCCCATTGATGTGAAAGCAGAAAACGTTTTTAAGGGGTCATGAACTGAGAAACACATATAAGAGGTCATTGAACTATAAAAACATCCTGTAAGTTTTAGAACTCAAAACTTTCTTGTTAGTCTGAAAACAGCTTATATTGAAGCCGATCTGCCAAAACAACAGGTTGAGGAATGTGCCGCTCTATGACGTAATAGTGTGCCTAAACCCCACCTCTCCTGTTTAGCCCCGCCCACCGATTCTACATCTCTGCCTGTTTAGCCCCGCCCACCAATTCTACATCAGTCTGTTTAGCCCCGCCCACCGATTCTACATATCTGCCTGTTTAGCCCCGCCCATCGAATAAAAAATATTTTAAAACTAATAGAAATGAAAAATCGTTAACTGAAATGAAGCTAAAATAAAATTAATATTAGATAAAAAAAGACGAAAATTAGAAATGTTGCCTTGGCAACTAAATAAAATTTGTTAGCATATTAAAATGACTAAAACTAAAACGGAAATAATTTTTTCCCAAAAAATTAATTTTCATGAATTAAAAAAGCTGATATAAAATAAAATGAAAATATTAGATGGAAAAACTTAAACGAAAATTTTAAATGTTCCTTTGGCAACTAAATGAAATAAAAATAGTATAACCCTACGAATCCTACTGTATCATATACTGTATCATTTTCAGTTTTGATTTTAATATATTGTCAATAAACTGTTCCATTTCAAAAATATTTTTCTGACTTTATACTTTATTTCATATGTCAGGCTTGTGATGTAATCTGCCTCTGTATCTATGGCAACAGCGGTGTGTTTGGTGTTACCATGGTATCAGTGTACTCCTCCAGTTTGGCTGTAGTGATGTGTCTGTTGTGCTGATGGAAAAGATCCCGCAGGAAACTCTGACATCATCAAACAGAGACCACAGTGTGAGTACAAACACACACACTCTCACACTCACACACTCACACTCTCTCTCATACTCTCACACACATACTCACACACACACTCTCTCACACACACTCTCTCACTCACATCCTCACACACACACTCTCACACACACACTCTCTCACTCACACACTCACACACACACTCTCACACACACACTCTCTCACTCACACACTCACACACACACTCTCACACACACACTCTCTCACTCACACACTCACACACACACTCTCACACACACACTCTCTCACTCACACACTCACACACACACTCTCACACACACACTCTCTCACTCACACACTCACACACACACTCTCACACACACACTCTCTCACTCACACACTCACACACACACTCTCACACACACACTCTCTCACTCACACACTCACACACACACTCTCACACACACACTCTCTCACTCACACACTCACACACACACTCTCACACACACACTCTCTCACTCACACACTCACACACACACTCTCACACACACACTCTCTCACTCACACACTCACACACACACTCTCACACACACACTCTCTCACTCACACACTCACACACACACTCTCACACACACACTCTCTCACTCACACACTCACACACACACTCTCACACACACACTCTCTCACTCACACACTCACACACACACTCTCACACACACACTCTCTCACTCACACACTCACACACACACTCTCACACACACACTCTCTCACTCACACACTCACACACACACTCTCACACACACACTCTCTCACTCACACACTCACACACACACTCTCACACACACACTCTCTCACTCACACACTCACACACACACTCTCACACACACACTCTCTCACTCACACACTCACACACACACTCTCACACACACACTCTCTCACTCACACACTCACACACACACTCTCACACACACACTCTCTCACTCACACACTCACACACACACTCTCACACACACACTCTCTCACTCACACACTCACACACACACTCTCACACACACACTCTCTCACTCACACACTCACACACACACTCTCACACACACACTCTCTCACTCACACACTCACACACACACTCTCACACACACACTCTCTCACTCACACACTCACACACACACTCTCACACACACACTCTCTCACTCACACACTCACACACACACTCTCACACACACACTCTCTCACTCACACACTCACACACACACTCTCACACACACACTCTCTCACTCACACACTCACACACACACTCTCACACACACACTCTCTCACTCACACACTCACACACACACTCTCACACACACACTCTCTCACTCACACACTCACACACACACTCTCACACACACACTCTCTCACTCACACACTCACACACACACTCTCACACACACACTCTCTCACTCACACACTCACACACACACTCTCACACACACACTCTCTCACTCACACACTCACACACACACTCTCACACACACACTCTCTCACTCACACACTCACACACACACTCTCACACACACACTCTCTCACTCACACACTCACACACACACTCTCACACACACACTCTCTCACTCACACACTCACACACACACTCTCACACACACACTCTCTCACTCACACACTCACACACACACTCTCACACACACACTCTCTCACTCACACACTCACACACACACTCTCACACACACACTCTCTCACTCACACACTCACACACACACTCTCACACACACACTCTCTCACTCACACACTCACACACACACTCTCACACACACACTCTCTCACTCACACACTCACACACACACTCTCACACACACACTCTCTCACTCACACACTCACACACACACTCTCACACACACACTCTCTCACTCACACACTCACACACACACTCTCACACACACACTCTCTCACTCACACACTCACACACACACTCTCACACACACACTCTCTCACTCACACACTCACACACACACTCTCACACACACACTCTCTCACTCACACACTCACACACACACTCTCACACACACACTCTCTCACTCACACACTCACACACACACTCTCACACACACACTCTCTCACTCACACACTCACACACACACTCTCACACACACACTCTCTCACTCACACACTCACACACACACTCTCACACACACACTCTCTCACTCACACACTCACACACACACTCTCACACACACACTCTCTCACTCACACACTCACACACACACTCTCACACACACACTCTCTCACTCACACACTCACACACACACTCTCACACACACACTCTCTCACTCACACACTCACACACACACTCTCACACACACACTCTCTCACTCACACACTCACACACACACTCTCACACACACACTCTCTCACTCACACACTCACACACACACTCTCACACACACACTCTCTCACTCACACACTCACACACACACTCTCACACACACACTCTCTCACTCACACACTCACACACACACTCTCACACACACACTCTCTCACTCACACACTCACACACACACTCTCACACACACACTCTCTCACTCACACACTCACACACACACTCTCACACACACACTCTCTCACTCACACACTCACACACACACTCTCACACACACACTCTCTCACTCACACACTCACACACACACTCTCACACACACACTCTCTCACTCACACACTCACACACACACTCTCACACACACACTCTCTCACTCACACACTCACACACACACTCTCACACACACACTCTCTCACTCACACACTCACACACACACTCTCACACACACACTCTCTCACTCACACACTCACACACACACTCTCACACACACACTCTCTCACTCACACACTCACACACACACTCTCACACACACACTCTCTCACTCACACACTCACACACACACTCTCACACACACACTCTCTCACTCACACACTCACACACACACTCTCACACACACACTCTCTCACTCACACACTCACACACACACTCTCACACACACACTCTCTCACTCACACACTCACACACACACTCTCACACACACACTCTCTCACTCACACACTCACACACACACTCTCACACACACACTCTCTCACTCACACACTCACACACACACTCTCACACACACACTCTCTCACTCACACACTCACACACACACTCTCACACACACACTCTCTCACTCACACACTCACACACACACTCTCACACACACACTCTCTCACTCACACACTCACACACACACTCTCACACACACACTCTCTCACTCACACACTCACACACACACTCTCACACACACACTCTCTCACTCACACACTCACACACACACTCTCACACACACACTCTCTCACTCACACACTCACACACACACTCTCACACACACACTCTCTCACTCACACACTCACACACACACTCTCACACACACACTCTCTCACTCACACACTCACACACACACTCTCACACACACACTCTCTCACTCACACACTCACACACACACTCTCACACACACACTCTCTCACTCACACACTCACACACACACTCTCACACACACACTCTCTCACTCACACACTCACACACACACTCTCACACACACACTCTCTCACTCACACACTCACACACACACTCTCACACACACACTCTCTCACTCACACACTCACACACACACTCTCACACACACACTCTCTCACTCACACACTCACACACACACTCTCACACACACACTCTCTCACTCACACACTCACACACACACTCTCACACACACACTCTCTCACTCACACACTCACACACACACTCTCACACACACACTCTCTCACTCACACACTCACACACACACTCTCACACACACACTCTCTCACTCACACACTCACACACACACTCTCACACACACACTCTCTCACTCACACACTCACACACACACTCTCACACACACACTCTCTCACTCACACACTCACACACACACTCTCACACACACACTCTCTCACTCACACACTCACACACACACTCTCACACACACACTCTCTCACTCACACACTCACACACACACTCTCACACACACACTCTCTCACTCACACACTCACACACACACTCTCACACACACACTCTCTCACTCACACACTCACACACACACTCTCACACACACACTCTCTCACTCACACACTCACACACACACTCTCACACACACACACACACACACGGGAATTGATGTCACCTTCAGCTCGGCGGCAGAGATGTATCCACTGCTGTCGGTGTCGTAGCAGCGCCAGATCTGAGAGCAGACAGACAGAGTCAAGCTTTAACTGAGCGACGGTCAGAGAGAGAAGCACATGATGAGCTCAGCTCTGACCCTCATGAACTCCACGCTGTTGTCCAGCGGCGTCTCCCGGTGGAACAGCAGCAGGAAGTTCTCCTGCTCGGGCAGAAGCGCAGCCGCCACCTGCAGCAGACGACAGCGCAACATCACAGGAGAACTCGTGATGTGGGTTAGTAATGATGACTCGATCCTGTACCTGCTCCATCTGCAGGAGTCCGTCTCCTGTGACGTCACAGCGGGACACGAGCGTCTCTCTGAGCGCCTGCAGCTGCTGCTCCGACACGCCACGCTGCAACCACAACAACACCCCCACGTCACATCACTGAGATACTATTATAGCTTTTTATTCATGTTTGCAATGAGCTTTTATATTTTCTGTTTTCATTTTGAGGAAGTTTTAGTAATTTTGTTGCATTTTTGTCATAGTTTGGGCTTTTTTAAAATCGTTTTTATTAATTTTATTTCATGTACTTTTTTTTTGTTTGAGTAATTTTAGTACTTGAAAATGAGAAAAGTTTTCTGTGCCAGCTAGCTGAAATAACAAATTGTCACCAGGGTCGAGTTGGAGTGCCCTTTATAGCCACCAGAGGGCACACTTTGTAGTGGTTTTGTTTCTCTGGACTTCAGCTCCCTTCACCCTTTGCTTTGACAATCATGTCTCATTTACCCTGTTAACATCCTCCATATAAGCCTGGGTTTCTTTGTCTGGTTTGCCGGTTGATGATTTTCTGTTATGTGTTTTCTGATGCTCTGTTTTGCCCTGATTTGGATTTACTCTGTTTGGATTTTCCAATAAATGCTGCACTTGGATCTGTTTGTTTTGGAGTGTTCCGTGACAAATACAAATATTTTATTTCTAATAATGAAAGCTTTTTTTTTTTCATGGTTTTAGTTTTGGTTAACTATAAAAACCCTGTGTCACCCCCAAATGTAAGTTCTTTTACACTGTTCAAAAGTTTGGTGTCCGTAAGACTGTTTAAATAAATTAATACTTTTATTCATCGAGGATGCATTAAATGGATCAAAAGTGACATTAAAGACATTTATAATGTCACAAAATGTTTCTATGTCAAGTAAATGCTGTTCTTTTGAACTTTCTATTCATCTGTGAATCCTGAAAAATAAAATGCATCACGGTTTCCACAAAAATATTGTGCAGCACAACTGTGTTCAACATTGATAATAATCAGAAATGTTTCTTAAATAAGCATATTATACTGATTTCTGAAGATCATGTGACACTGAAGACAAATTCAGATTTCAGAAAACAGCTGTTTTAACATAATATTTCACTGTTTTTTTTACAGTGTTTTTGATCAAACAAACGGTGAGCAGAAGAGACTTCTTTCAAAATAATTAGAACGGTAGTACATAATGAATAATTAATTAACCAAACACACACAAACAACTGAGATGGACAACGGATCTGGAGATAAGAAAGTGAAATAAAGCATTACTCAAATGAAATAAAGCTGCACAAACACACTTCACATTCGTGACAGACAGAAGTTTGTTGGTTTGAAACGTGAACACTTGCAGTGTTTCAGATGAAGACGGCCAGCGCTGTGTGTGTGTGTTTGTGGGTTAGTTAGTGCAGTGGTTCCCAACCCTGGTCCTGGAGGCACGCCAACACTGCACATTTTGCATGTCTCCTTAATCAAACATACCTGGTTCAGGTCTTTAGTAGAGACTCCAAGACCTGAAATTGGTGCGTTAGAGAAAGGAGACATGCAACATGTGCAGTGTTGGGGTGCCTCAAGGACCAGGGTTGGGAACCACTGAGTTAGTGGATGCTGCTGCTAGTTAATGTGATTCTCTACACCTGTGTGAACTTCACGCATTAAAAATCTGATTCGAACACATCAGGACTTGAAGAAAGGTGAAGTCAGTGAAGAGAGGAGAGTGAAGAAGCGCTTTACTCACGGTCTTCAGTGTCTTCAGCAAGCAGTGTAAGAACTGGTCCAGTGTCCTGCGCTCGAGGAGTCCGTCATCTGTGGGAGAAGCAGAGGTCAGCAGCAGCTCAGACTCGTGTCTCAGGAGGAGTCTGTACACTCACCTCGGCTGAACTGTGTCCAGGTGTTGAGGAAGACAGCGGCGCTCAGTCCTCTGAAGATGCTCTCCATGACTGCGGTCCGATCCACAGCTGCAGGCTTCCTGCTCCTCCTCTCCTTCATCATCATCATCATCATCACACCCCCGTAATGAGCCGTCACCGGAGACAACACACAATCACACACAGCTGGACTCACATGCGCAGAACCGCATTTATTCAGAGCACATACAAGAAGAATGGAGATCTGCATTATTAATCCGATACAGCCACACATGTTGTTCTCGTCGCTCTATACAGACGAAACCCTCCAGATCATCACGATAAACACCACACTGAACACCACTGACAAAAACCATCGACAGATGCAAACACAGAAATATGGTGCAGGACCAACACTTTCACTTTGAGAGAAGTTCATGAAAAATTATAAGGAGATGCATTGAATTAAACATGAAATTCTGTGGGTTACACTTTATTTTGATAGTCCACTTTAGATGCAACTACATGTCTACTAACTCTCATTCATTTGCAACTACATGTACTCTCAGAGTGGACTGTTAGGGTAGGTTTAGGGTTAGTACACTGTAAAAAACAATCTGTGACATTTACGGTAAAATACCGGCACCTGTTAGGGTAGCAACATTTTAGGTTTTACAGACTTAACTTAAATTCACAATAAAATACCGTATTTCATTAACGGATGTAATGTTAATAAACCAACATACTGAAGTGTTAATATCTGTTTTGAGCCATTGTAATGCACTGATAACCACCAAAAACTGGTGGTGATGAGAAAGTCACCTAATGAACCAAAGCTAATATATATATATATATATATATAGAAGGTGCACACAGTTCAGCATTCACACAAACACTAAACACCATCATACTGCTGAAATAATGCAATAAACATTCATTTAACAACATTAGATATAAGATTAAACCTTACACTCTAAAAAATGCTGGGTTGTTTCAACCCAACTTTGGTTCAAATATGGACTAACCCAACTTTTGGGTTAAAAATTTAATTTAAAAATGTAACCCAATGGTTGGGTTAGTCCATATTTGACCCAAAGTTGGGTTGAAACAACCCAGCATTTTTTAGAGTGTAATGTACACAACTGATAAGAAAAAACTAAGAAGAAACATGTTATTTCAACAAAAAAACATCAAATATTAAGTGTCATGCAGGGAATTTTCACTGTATTTTTCACTGTAAATTATACAATGACTTTTTCTTTTTCACTTCCAAAAACCATATTTTTTTTTACAGTATTTTACTGTACACTTACATTAAATGTACTTCAATTTATTCACCGAATATAGTATGGAAACTTACTGTTAACCAGTTAATAGGTTTTTTTCTGTAGCATTTTTACAGTCTTTTACTGTTAAAATCACAATCCTTTTTTACAGTGTAGAATAAGTTGACAAACTTGTAAAGTTTTCAAAGTTTGGACCCATCAAAGTAAAGTGTTAGAAGATATTAAGCAGACAGTCCACTAATACTCTAATGACTGCTAGTTGACATGTAGTTGCAAAGTTACTTACTGTTAGTAGAATGTCTGAAGTGGACTATCAAAATAAAGTGTTACCAAAAAACTGAAATGTTATTTTCTTGTAAAAGTACACTGTTTGGTAGATACTGAAGGATTACAACATACTGATTAAAATAAAATAAAAAGTCTTACATTTGTATATAATACGCAAAGGGTTATATTAAGATTTTATACTTGTTTAAAACATTTCTAATTGATTATTGTGATAGTTTCATAACGTAACTCTAGATCAGAGCTTCTCAACCTTAAAATTAAAAAGCAATTAACTCTGATTCAGTATATGCATGTTCTTCAAAGCAGGCTTATTATATTGAACTAAAACCATAAAAAATAAACATTGAAATAAATGTTAAATGCATCTTAAAAAAACGTAACCTTGTTTTATTTCATCTAGTTTCCAAGGCAACATTTCACATTTTTATTGAGTTTAAATGTACTAAAATAACTAAACTGAAATAGAAATGAAAATAATAAAATATACAGACATTTCTAACAAACAAAAATGAATAAAAGTGGCAAACAAAAAATCACTGAAACTTTAAAATTAATATGAAAACAAAAAATATGAAAATAAAAATGAATTCAAAATATTTTAAAACTATAATCTCAATGATGCCAAGACACCACTGTAGGGAAAATAAATTTACATATTGATTGTTTTTAACATATGATTTTTCATGTATAATTTAAATTTTGTAAATAATTTGGAATGTGTGGTTGAGAAGCACTGATCAAGCTCATTTGTAAATAAACCTGTGTGGTTGAGAAGCACTGATCAAGCTCACAAGCTGCATACTTAATATATAGGTTTAATTAGAAATTATGCTAAAAAAGAAGCAATCAGGAGACGTGATTGGCCGGAGCGGTGGAGGAGAGGGACTTTGAGCGCTGGCGGTCGGTGGCGTCGTCCTCGGGCTCGGTGCTGGGGTGAACACAGGAGATGGAACGACTGACCGTCAGTGTGTGTGACGTGTGTGTGTCGAACACACTGACACCAGCAGGAGACTCCAGAGCTGCACACGGAGACAATATATCATACACACAGTCTAAAAATAACTAAAGACACCCAGAAAACCCACAGCACGATTCAGGAGGATATGAAACAACTTCATGAGAGTAGAGAGGAAATGATGAACTCACAGGGAGGCGAGTCTCCGCCCTCTGTGCTGTGAGTGACAGGACCTGGCTCCGCCTCCTCTGTGACGGACAGCAGCACCCACGGGCTCAGGGGCGGAGCCGGCAGAGCAGGGGATTCTGGGACACGAGCCAGAGGAGGAGGAGGAGCTGGACAACAGAAGAGTGAGTCAGATATGTGTGTGTGCGTGTAAGAGAGAGAGTGTGTGTGTGTGTGTGTGTGTGAGAGTGTGTAAGAAAGAGAGAGTGTGTGTGTGTGTGTGTGTGTGTAAGAGAGAGAGAGTGTGTGTGTGTGTGTGTGTGAGAGTGAGTGTATGTGTGGGAGTAAGAAAGTGT
>JADLZM010033028.1:2029503-2084465 GCA_018148995.1 Sinocyclocheilus maitianheensis | reverse complement strand
GATTTTTGGATTCTTTGATCCCTAACTTGAACACTTTGTGCATATGTAAAATGTCTACCAGATAAGCAGTTTTATTTATTTATTTACCCACCCACCCATTTCTGGTAAGAAGAATAACAGCACTGTTGTCTCACAGCAAGAAGGTCCCCGGTTCGAGCCCCGGCCTTAGGCCAATGGCGTTAAGAAGAAAGTAAATAAATAAATAATAGGTATACCTATCAGTTTAACGTCAGTGTGATTATGCAATTTCCTTGAAATCATTTATAATATAAAAAAATATGTATTTATCTTCAAAAACCCATTGTAAGCGAAGACCCTATAATTATTTTCACATCTTAATAGTGCTAAAAGTTCATTGGTGAAATCCTCCTTCATGTTTCACTGATATGAATTCAAAACACAAATGCTGTCTCTCTGTCTTCTAATAAAGAATGCCTTATTGAAACCTTCATATAGAATCATACAGATTTATAATAAATTGCTGTGTGTAATATGCTGCAGGCTTCTTCGTTTCTCAGGCACACATGACTGATTACTACTGGAATTGGAAATGAATGACAAACAAAAAAAATGTTACACAGAAGCTTTATAAAATTGTGCAATTGTCATGTTTGTTTATAGATTTTGATTCTTTTTTATCTTTTCTTTACTTTATTTGTAATGGTCATTTTTCAATTTTCATGGTCATCTTTCAATTTTATAATCAACTCTTGTCTTTCCTTGTTAAACTCTGCACAGTGTAGAAGTACATGTTCTATAGTCTCTGCTTCACCACAGGATAAACATAATCCATTTTTATGTTTCCCTATTGTATATGAAGGATTTAAGCCAGAACGTCCTATTCAGAGTCTTGTAATAATAATGTTTTTGTATATTGTATTTATTCCTTTCCCTGCCCCACATTTCTTGCCACTTTTTGTTCATGTGCTCTTCAATTCTTCCTTACATTTATGCATTTAGCAGACGCTTTTATCCAAAGTGACTTACGTTGCATTCAAGATACAATTTTACATTTGATCAGCTCTTGCTTTTCCTGGGAATCAAACCCATGACCTTGTCGTTGCTAGCACCATGCTCAACTATTTGAGCTACAGGAAAGTTATTCCTTTTATTTCTTCTTTACTCAGTGGGATTTGTACTTAACTGTCATGTTTTGTATTGCCTATTTGCCCAGTTTATCTACTATTTCATTACCTTGTACTCCCACATGTGCAGGTGCCGATATGAACCTCAGGACTACACCCAATTTATGTATTCTAAGCAAGTTTATAAGTATCTCATATTAATTTGTCATTGGTTTGCCTTGTGTGATTCTCTATTGATTGGCTTAGTGTTTGATTGCATTAATGTCTTGATTGTTCACAAGCATATCAGAGCCCTCGTGTTTAGTTTTCATAAACTTGTCATTGGATTAGCCTACATTAATGCTCCAAAAACAAATAAATAATAAAATAATGTGCCTGTCTATTTCAAAAAGTAAATTCAATCTTGTGAAATATTTTTACCAGCAGATAACGTTAGCTTTATAAGGACTGTAAGGTTGACAGGATTTATCAATGTTAAGTACAACACTAGTGCAAATGCTTAAGAAAAAGTACTCCAATATCACTCGAAGTGAAATACAAAAGAAATAGCCACAAGCACCTGCTGTATCCGTTAGCGTTGCTATTCTTATTCTTCTGCATCTTTAACTTTGTCATAACCGAGAGCCGAGAAGTTTCACATTTCACATTAATGCTTCACATTTCAAAGGGTTTGCTGCCCTTTGGTGGACAACTTGAGACACTGACGGTCAGGTAAAGTCGTGACTGGCCAGAGCAGGGAGGGACTGTTCACTGTATGCATTTTTTTCAGCCAAACTGACTAAACGGATGCATTGTCTTTAGTTTAACACGCAAATGAAACATTTGCATTCGATGGTTTTTTTTGTGGTTAAATTTTCAATTTAAATAACAGTCCAACTTAATGTAAAAGTACTTGCATTGAACTGTCCTTTGGTATTTGTTTTAGAGCGGTCCACAAATAATCAAGGTTAAACGCCTAAACAGCCCTTTTCAGTTTAATCACATCATTTTGTAGCTTAGTTGTGTTGTGTATTAATGCTGGATGGAAATAAGGAAATATTTGACAGTATCTGACATCGATTTATGAACATTACAGTTACATTGTTATGTGTACATAGTGCAGGTGCAGTGAGTAATGAGCTTCAACATTATTTGCTCAAGCAGAAAGTAATGAGAATACATGTAAAGACTGATTTGAATGCAAAGCAGTTTAATGGTTAAAAAAAACAATAACTAATTATCAAGAACAAATAAATATAATGTGTTACAATTTAAGATTATGCACAAAATAGACAAATATAATATATACTATAAACTAACAAAAGATCAATATTTTTTCTTTTTTTATTCAGTCTGTTGACTTTTCACTGGTCCTCTTGATGAGCTTTTTCCACGTCATTTCTTAATTTTTCTACAAGGTATTGCTTGAATGTGGCTTTAAATCCCGCAGGAGTCCAGTCTTCCTCCCAGACGCCCCTGGAAACTACTCCGTTGAGCACCGTCGCCGCGTTCATCTCCAGGTTTCTCCGATCTGACAGAAATATCAGGAGGTTGTTTTTAGTTTCACGTGACTTGACTTCTATTGAGAGAACCTGTCAAACAGTTAAGAGGCTTAAAGCGCTCTCACCTTTGATTTTCAGCTGGTCCATCATGTAGCCGAAGAAGGCCTGCTGCCTTTCAGTCAGCTTCTCACGGGCATCGGATCTTTCTGGCCAGAATGGCTCCAGGATCTTGTCCAGCTCTTCAGACTGTCTCTGCTTCCATTCTGGAGTCCAATCTGGTGAGGAAGCTGGTCTCTTCTGGCCTCCGGAGTGGGCAGGAGCACTGCTGCCCTTTTCTTCCGGCTGCTACCTCAACTCCTCAATCTTTTGATCTTGGTCTGCTACGCGAGATGTTAAGGCGCTGAGCTCAGCCTTAACTGCAGCCATGTCGCTTATCATTGTTGTGTTATTTAATGATTCCTGCAGGATTTTTTCACATCAGAAAGCTGCTCAGTAGCAAATATCTTGAGAGAATTGACTCGAGTGACTAACACCTCCTCAAAAGACAGGTCCAGGTCATCTCCTTCAGAGCTGCTCATCTTTTTATTGTCCTGATGGGTTGACAGAACAGAAAGTTATAATTGGAAATATCTCGTAGAAACTGTATGTGTGTGTAGATCATTGACCACATTTAGGGGAAGAACGCGCACTTAAAAGTGAGCTAAGGGAGAGCGGGGCACAAACCATAAAAAAATTACTTAAAGCTTTCCACACATGAAAGCATTGCAATGTGCACTACTTACTCGTTGCTTTATCAATACTTTACAGATTAAAAAAAATTGTGCCAAAATATCTGGATGTTTCCTCATCGCCATGCCCATATTACTTTGAACTTACTGTACAGCTGTGTGTTGCAATCAGGCCTGTTCATTGTCAAACTACAGAATCGGTGGATTTTTCATTCTTAAACAGTTTTACTTGGAAAAAATTAAATAACTTTTTTTATGTAACAATGTGCCGCAAATATGGGACATGTTGTCACGTTTTACTTGCATTCTGCTAGGGTAAATCAAGAAGAAAAAAAGTATACTGTAATAAAACAAGTACATATTTGGACCAGACCATTGTGAAATTAATATGGTTGGATAAAAACAATCTGAAGCTGTAAATGTAGACTTACACAATAATTCAATCAAAAAAATTTTAGTTTGTGTCCTGCATCCTTGAGTTTACTTGTATGCAAAAACAATATAATAAAGTGTGTGTGTGTGTGTGGGGGGGGGGGGGTTTAGAGTAATGATAAGGTTTGCTTTGGTTAGTGAGTGCTTAGATTTAGGTTAACGTGTTTTCGATTAGCGGTAGGGAAACAGAATAACGCATGCGCGTGCGTTTGTTCAGCGATAATCGATCACATATCGACAACCACTTTATAAGCATGTCGTCACTGGTGAAAAAGGATAATAAATCAGTCCCATCGTTTCTGTATCGAAATGTTCTCATTTGTGAGTGTTCTGCAGCATATTACATTGTAGCCTATTGTGGTCGACCTCAACAGACGCACGGAAAGTTTAAGATGCTCGATTGTCTGCACTAAAAGCACGCCCCAACTACATGCAGAGTAACGGGATAAAAAAAAGCGCTTGATTAAAGATGAAATGTCAACGTAACTGTTACACGTCACCTGACTATTTTAACCATTCACATGCTATGGACTGGCACCGAGTTTCAAAAATGCAAGTGCGTAAATGTGTTGTGGAATAGCCATTTCATTCAACGCAGATATCGGAAACCAAAGATGTTCATCTCTTTTCTCTCTGTAATGTTTTTTTCACTGTAATGTTTGACATGCGGCCGCCTAATGAAACCCACAAACACATTTCAATTCACACTGGAAGTATGCGTTACATGGCAAAAAAGGCAGCACTTAGTTATCTGTAACTTCATGAGAATTTATGCAGGCTCTATTCTGGAGCCGATGATCATTCTGGAGTGTCACACTCTAACGTCTCTGCTGCCCTCTAGAGGACAAGGAAAAGAGCAAGATGGTGAATTTACTATTGATGGAATTGAGAAACTGAAGTACATCAACAGTAAAGCTGAATTATCTTTCTGAAGAAAGAAAGACAACTGTTTACATTTTTATTTATTGAAAAATTAATAGAATCAATATTTTTGGGGTATAACTGTATATGGTTGTGATGTACTATACTACACAATAGCACGTTACAGTGTGTGAACGACATGCCATATTATCTAAAAAAAAAAAAATCAATCGACATGAACAAAAAAAAAAAAAAAAAAAAAAAAAAACTTTAAAAAAGGCAACCGAACAGGCCCACTTCTCACTAACCAACCATTTTTCTGAGCCTGCCTATTTCTTTGTTGAAACTGTTGCTTCTGCATATCTGTAATATGGCGGATGATTTTAAGTTTAAAGATTCAAATAGCTAACAACTGTTAATATCAAGAACACATAAATATATTAAATGTGAGTGAAGGAACATTACATTATATGCAAAATATAACTAACCAAATAATTAAACAAAACAATCTATCAAAATCTATTAAAACAAACACTCACACACTCCCGTGCACACTCACACACCTGTGCACACTCGCACACCTGTACACACTCACACACAAACTGGCTGGAAAACTGTTTTTATACAGGCTTGTAATACCTTCTTGCTAAAAAGACAATTGATTTCACAGGTTATTTGATTTGGATGTATTTTTTTCCTTTATTGATGACTGACTTCCTTTCTGACACACTTTAGACTGCTGTACAGTCACATTGGATTTAAAAGCAACACCCTTTCCTCCATACATCCACGCTACCTGAAAGACAACAGCTTCCTGAATACAACAATACCAGTTATATGCACATCGGACCTCCACTTCACCAGATACGGCCAGGTAAGCTTTAGCCAATCAGATCACATATGCTAATGAAGGTGAAACTCGTTTTTATCTATATACCTAACCCCAACCTTAAGTATATATACCGAATTTCAGCCTCCTAGGACCAAAAAAAACGAAGTGCACCCACCCCAATGGGGGGTGCAATTTCTTATTTACCCTTATTACCCTAACCCTAACAAAAACAAGATAATGAATGTGCTTTTAAATGACTAGACAAACTCAAATGTTCAATATTCAAAACATGCAAAATAGTACTTCCAGTACTACCACTTCATACCTTACACACAAACCATAATAAATAAACCCTAAGAGTTGTTTGAGGCTGATTTCTAAATATGTTACTCACCCATTTCCAGCCACAACGAAGCATCTGGGAAAGTGACTATTGATCATCATATATATAGACATCTGGGTCACACAGTCAAACCTCGCCTCCAACAGCACTCGTTAATAAAGATACCTCCCGATTGGCTCATGATATTCAAAATCAATATGAAATTTGTAATGGTTAGATTAGAGTGAAAACCGTTACAAGAACAAAGTATAAGGCAAATATAAGTAGCATTTAACAAAGGACTTCTCTCTATCAATAAAGCCCATCTTCAGAAGCTTCTCACTCTTCAACTTTCATCTCAGATTGACAACCATGTGCAAGTTCAGCTGCTAGGCATTTAAACTCATGGGCACAACCATTAGCAGGGATGCAAACAACCAGAAATTAAACTCATTAAACAACTACATCTCAAGATTATAAACTTGTTGAACATGCTTTAATCCACACATTATTATTTAACAGTCATGTATCAATTCAATTTCCTGTTGTCATTTTAAGACCACAAAAATTACCTTTATCCCCCACACTTGGTTTCTCCAATTTCCCATGATGCACCACAGCACAGATATAATAGGCTTGTTTGAGATGAGCAAAATCTGCGGAGAAACGATCGCCGGTTTTTCATCCGACTTGCTCTGATATCATGCTGACGTGTGCCAAAAAACTCTCGTGATGGCAAGGCGACTGTGTGGGATTGAGCAGTTGGGCGCAGTTTAGAGTTAATTTCGTTAACGATGACTATGACGAAAAATGTTCGTTGACAAGCTTTTTTCCCATGACTAAGACGAGACGAAGACAAGAAGATAATAAGGTCAATAAACGATAACTAAGACTATATCAACATGCAATTTTGACTGACGAAATAGACTAAAATATATTCAAGAAGATAAAAAACATACCCAAAACCAATTTTTATTTTAGTCAAAAAAGGAGACAAAATGTTATTGCGGGCTGCTATACACATCTCTACTACGTGAGTTTTCATGAGTGCAGTTGCCAGATATCAAGAGTTCAAATCCCCGAATCAGAGCTTCGCTGTTATACTGGGAATCTTGTTTGTATTAAAGTAAAAATGGATGATAAATACACCTTTCGTATGGAATTAAATAGCAAGCACTTTGAGGGTCTTCTTCATCATATTTATTTTCATATAAAAGCAACAGAACTTAAATGATATCATGTTTATTAGCAACACAGCATGTGAGTGAGAATAATGCGATATCCACCTCTGATCTCTGTATCTGTTCCACTTCGAGAGGTCAGAACTGTCCGTCTTGACTGCACTTTTTTCACTCCTCCCCTCACTGCAGCCGCCTACTCTCGTCTACAATTCAGGCGAGGTGAGGCACATCTCAAACAAGCCTAATTTTAGAGGTTGCACTGGATTTTCAACTGATTCCAGCCAGCTGTCAGATTGAGTTCTCAAATGGACTGATTTTGACTGTATTTCCAATGTTAATAAATAAAAAGTTTTAATCAAGCTCAGCAGACACTGTACTGTATTTTTTAATTCAATTCAAGTTTACTTGTATAGCGCTTTTCACGATACAAATCGTTGCAAAGCAACTTTGCAGAAAATCTCATTTCTAGAATATATTTAGTAGTAGCTTATCAGTGGTGACTGTCAGCTGATTGCACTGTATTTTATGTATTGCACTGTATTTTATGAAATCTGAACTGATTGCACTATATGTATAATCATTTTCTATTCTTAACTGTTTTAAATTCTTTTTAAATAATTTTCAAAGTTTTTAAATTCCTTGTTTTATTGTTGTGATCATTTTTTATGATTATTTTCTTTTCTTTTATGTAAAGCACTTTGAATTACCATTGTGTATGAAATGTACTATATAAATAAACTTGCCTTGCCTTAATGTACACATGGCAGAAATGTACAGAAAAATCAATTAAAGACGTAATCAAACAGACGATGAACACTATAAACAGCAATTATTATGATGCAATCAAACATATAGCAAAACCATCCTCTGCTACACGATGTTTCATTAGATAGGCTGGAGAAACCGAGTCTGACCACCAGATGTCGCTAATGCCCACTGTGTTAAAAAGCTTTGAGTAATGAACCATTTTTCAGCATAATTTGATGAAAGCCTCAAACAGTTCAGAAAGCTTCGGTTTCCCATCACTAGGTACAGGATCTAATAAACATGTTTGTTTAGATGCAGTGATAAGTTTATTTAGCTCTTCCTGTCCTATAGCTGTAAAGCACTGCAGTTTATCTTTTGGTGCGATGAATGAAGCTAAAGTATTATACGCTGTAGAATCTACATTTGTTGTTGTATTTCTAATGTTATCTATTTTATCAGTGAAGAAATTCATAAAGTCATTACTATTAAACTGTGAGGGAATATTTCGATTTGGTGGCATCTGGTTATTTGTTAAACTAGCCCCTGTGCTAAATAAAAACTTGTTTTGTTTTGGTTATTTTCTATGAGTTTGTGGATATGCTCGGCCCTGGCAGCTTTTAGAGCCTGTCTATAGCTGGACATACTGTTTTTCCCATGCAATTCTAAAAACTTTCAAGTTAGTTTTTCTCCATTTGTGCTCAAGACTACAAGTTTATTTCTTGAGAGAATGGGTATTACTGTTGTACCATGGCGCAGTACGTTTTTCTCTAACCTTTTTCAATTTGATGGGGGCAACAGCTTCTAATGTATTAGAGAAGATAGTGCCCATATTGGTAATCATTTCGTGTAGTTCATGTGTATTTATGGGTACACAAAGCAGTTGAGATAAATCAGGCAGTTTATTTGTGAATCTATCTTTAGTGGTTAGAACAATAGTTCTGCCTGGATGATAATGCTGAGCCATATAGTTAATAATGGAAATGGTCAGTAACATCATCGCGTTGAGGTATGATATCTACAGTATATCAGTAAGATTGATACCATGTGATATAATTAAATCTAGCATTTGATTAAAGCGATGAGTGGGCCCGGTGACGTTTTGCTTGACTCCAAAAGAGTTTATTAGGTCAGTAAAAGCAAGTCCTAATGCATCATTTATATTATTAACGTGAATGTTAAAATTAGCGCTTTATATGATATGTGATATGACCACAGCCATATCCCCCTGCAGCCCAAGACTGGTTGCCCACTGAAGCTAAGCAGGATTGAGCCTGGTCAGTACCTGGATGGGAGACCTCCTGGGAAAACTAGGTTGCTGTTGGAAGAGGTGTTAGTGAGGCCAGCAGGGGTGCTCACCCTGTGGTCTGTGTGGGTCCTAACACCCCAGTATAGTGATGGGGACACTATACTGTCAAAAAGCACCATCCTTCAGATGAGATGTTAAACTGAGGTCCTGATTCTCTGTGGTCATTATAAATCCCATGGCACTTCTCGTAAAGAGTAGGGGTGTAACCCCAGTGTCCTGGCCAAATTGCCCCCCTGGCCTTTGTCAATCATGGCTTCCTAATAATCCCCAACCACTTGATTGGCTCTATGACTCCCTCCTCTCCATCTGTAGCTGGTGTGTGGTGAGCGTACAGGCGCTGTTGTACTGTGGCTGCCGTCGCATCATCCAAGTGGATGCTGCACACTGGTGGTGGATGAGGAGAGCATTTTTCCATCTCAAAAATATATCTCCATCTAAAACTGCATTTTTCTATCTCAAAAATATATCTAAATTACGACCTATGCTCTCAATGTCAAATGCAGAAATGTTAATTCATGCATTCATGACCTCAAGGTTAGATTATTGTAACGCTTTATTTGGTGGTTGTTCTGCATGCTTAATAAACTCCAGCTGGTCCAAAATGCAGCAGCTAGAGTTCTTACTAGAACCAGGAATTATGACCATATTAGCCCGGTTCTGTCAACACTGCACTGGCTCCCTATTAAACATCGTATACATTTTAAAATCTTACTTATAAAGCCCTGAATGGTTTAGAACCTCAGTATTTGAACAAGCTCTTATTGCATTATAGTCCTTCACATCTGCTGCGTTCTCAAAACTCTGGCAATTTGATAATACATAGAATATCAAAACTGCGAGGGGCAGATCCTTTTCCTTTTTAGCACCCAAACTCTGGAATAACCTACCTAACATTGTTCGGGAGGTAGACACATTCTGTCAGTTTAAATCTAGATTAAAGACCCATCTCTTTAACCTGGCTTACACATAACACACTAACACATTTCTAATATTCAAATCCGTTAAAGGATTTTTAGGCTGCATTAATTAGGACAACCGGAACCGGGAACACTTCCCATAACACCCGATGTACTTGCTACATCGTTAGAAGAATGGCATCTACGCTAATATTAGTCTGTTTCTTTCTTATTCCGAGGCCACCGTAGCCACCAGATCCAGTCTGTATCCAGATCAGATGGTCACTGCAGTCACCTGGATCCAGTACGTATCCAGACCAGATGGTGGATCAGCACCTAGAGAGGACCTCTTCAGCCCTGAATGTCAGCGGAGACCAGGACAACTAGATGAGCCACAAAGACAGATCCCCAGTGAGGACCTTGTCCCCTAGACGGCCACCAGGACAAGACCACAGGAACCAGTTGAGTCCTCTGCACAATGTGACATTGCTGCAGCCTGGAATTGAACTGCTAGTTTCGTCTAGTCAGAGGAGAACTGGCCTCCCGACTGAGCCTGGTTTCTGGTTTCCTGGGCCCTCATTTATTAAATACTGTGTAGAAAGAATCCTAAATTAGATTTTACGATCATTTCTCAAAGTGCGTACGTGTGATTCATAGAATGAACGTACGCACAGGAAACGTGCGTACGCCTTTCTTTTAGATGTGAAATCTATAAATTGCAATGATCTTGAAATTATGCGCAGCTGAACAGTTTCAGATCTCCGCCCTGTAAACAATGTCTAATTAATGTCCATGACTTATAAAAGAGCACCTGACAATGTCCAAACCTTATACAAGCGGCAAGAATGGCTTATATTTCTAAAAACCTGCAGCACTCGGGCAAACAAAAGTGCGTACGTTTGCTTAGACCCTGACGTGGCGCTAAGCTCTTTTCCATGTCAAAGACCATTTTTATAAATCTGAATGTTGCCGTGGATTTTTGTGTGCGCACACTCTACGATCAAATCTGTGCGTACACACATTTTATAAATGAGGCCCCTGGCTTTTTCTCCATTCTGTCACTGATGGAATTTCGGTTCCTTGCCGCTGTCGCCTCTGGCTTGCTTAGTTGGGGACACTTAATATCCAGCGATATCGTTGACTTGATTGCACAGACTCTGTTTAAACTGAACTGAGCTGGATGATGACATCACTGAATTCAATGATGAACTGTCTTTAACTGAAAATTGAGTGTTTACTATTATCATTTTGCATTATTGACACAATATTTTCCTAATTAATGCTGTACAGTTGCTTTGACACAATCTGTATTGTTAAAAGCGCTATATAAATATAGGTGACTTGACTTGACTTGACGACTTGAGAGATCCCCCCACATGATTGTTAAGCGCTTTGGGTGAACAACAATACACAATAAAGCGCTATATACAGTAAATGCATCATTCATTCATTTATTAACAGTAACCAATAGGTCTGAGAGGAAATCTGCAAATTATTTTAGAAAATCTGTATACGGCCCTGGTGGTCTATACACAGTAGCCAGAGCAAGAGATACGATAGATTTCTTTTGCATATCTGACAGTGTAACATTAAGCAGAAGTATTTCGAATTAGTTAAACCTGTATCCTGTCTTCTGAGTAACATTGAGAATATCACTATATATTGTTGCAACACCGCCACCACGACCAGTCTGACGGGGCTCATGCTTATAATAGTAGCTTGGTGGAGTAGACTCATTTAGACCAATATAATCATTAGGTTTTAGCCATGTTTTAGCCAAGCAGAGTACATCAAATCTATTATCTGTGATCATTTCATTTAGAATAACTGCTTTGGGTGTGAGTGATCTAATGTTTAGGACCCCAAACTTTAAAAACTTTTTAAACTTTTATATTTATATTGATGTTAAAAAATTTGGAAAGAGCCACAGCCTATTCAACATAAAAAAGGTTGAATAGAAAAAAAAATAGAAAGCTTTACAATTTTTGGATGACTTGAAGGTTAGGATTGACTTTAGGAAATGTTGCGTTTAAAGCCTAAATTAAAGGAATAACTAAAATTTGTAATTAATATGTATAACTAAAATTTGTTGTGTGCCATGACACAAAGACAACCTCTGTGATGGAAGGAAGCTTTACAATTGGACTGATTCATTTGAGAAACTGAGCGTCGTCTTCTATTTGCCTCCCTGTGTCATCCTCAGGTCAGCTTGCCGGATTCAGATTGGTCCAGTTTGATTTTCAAACTAACACCTGTGCCAAGTGAACAGCAAGGGGCTTTCAACAATTATCACTTCCACACACAATGATGATGATGATTATGTACTCACGACTAAAGAGGCTCCAGCTGCCTCGATGTTCTTAGAAAATGGGGGGGGGGGGGGTGCTCTGTGTTCGGGCAAGTACCGGGCTCGGAGCCCTCTCCCCAGACAGCACGCCAAACATGCATGATCTTTACTCTGTTTATTATATGTTAGTGTGAACTCGTGAAACATACAGGACGATTCTGCTGATCAAGAGGAACAAACATAGACAGCTTAACACAAGACCTACAAACAACCATGCAGTGCAGTACTGGAAAAGTATGTGAACCCTTGGATTCTTATGATTGTTTAATTCTCCTTTGGCCTCCACCAAACGATTACCTGCGTAATGGTCAGAAGGCATTTCTCTCCACAAAATTCACAAAACTCTTTCAGTTTCCCAATATGCGAGTTAGGGGAGGTGAATTGTGAATTTTAAGGTCATGCCAAAGAACCTCAACCAGGTGGATGTCAGGACATTATGACAGCTTCAAAGTATCTGCCCCATATTAGTGTATTGCAGAGATTAAAAGCAAAGCAGAAGACAGGGCTGGACAAACTAACCAAATTACAATGTGTAGATTGTCATCATCTGCTCTACAGAGACTAACCTTAACATTCTCCCTCCTTTACGGTGTTAAATTAGAAATGGATCAATGCAGATGTTACTGGAGAAAGACAGTTACCCCAATAAATTTCCAGCTGCACACCCTCAGAAACCAGTGTTGGGATGTTACTCTGAAAATGTAATCAAATTACTGATTACTCCTTTTAAAAGTAATCACGTTACTGTTCTGATTACTTTATTTCAAAAGTAATTAGTAATAAGTTACATTACTAGTTACGTTACTTTATCCATGAAATTTATGAAATCCCAGCATACATGCTCCCGATAAATATTTGTTATTAAAGCATCAACATTCACAGAACACTGTTATTTTTAACTAAAGCAAGCGGCTGCTGCGTGCATGGTTTGGCATGACATAATGCCAGCAAAGAGCTCTACATTTATAATCTCTAAAAGACGTCTCAGTTCATCGCAATCTCACAAATCTCTGTTATAACACAATAAATACATGCATAATGAATCTTTCATAATGTCTACAATTCGTGTGTTATAATAAGAGGATTCATGAGCACGCAAATTTCAGCACTGCATTGCTCAGTGCTGCAAACACGTGTTATAGCCTAAATAGAAAGTCTGCATACGCTTGCACCTGTTAATCGTTTATATTTTATATTAGCTCATGTTGCTTTTGTGCAATAGATGAATAACAGTTTATTTGTTTTAGATATTTTATGTTTAGATATTTCTATTTTGCGTGAGTCCCGTGAATGATTTCATTCTCCCGCATCCCGCACACACACGAGTGTCTATCTGCCCGCACCAGCACTCGCATCTGTCCGCGCCTCACTCTGTTGCGTCGGGTCTCGTGGGAGCAGGTCTCTAATCCACTGGCACTTAACTCGACAGTGCGTGTGCTACATACTTTTTACAATCTCTAGAATATAAATCATTGCATTCTGTCAACAATGTAACGTGGCAGTAACATATAGAGACTTCGGCTTGTAACTATACTCTAATTACTATTTTGAAAATTATAATGCATTAAATGCCTCTGTTACTAAAAAAGTAATCAATTTATAGTAACGTAATGCGTTACTGCCCAACACTGTCAGAAACACATACTGTATATATAAGCAAATCAGCATATTAGAATGATTTCTGAAGGATTGTGTGACAATGAACACTGGAGTAATGACGCTGAAATATTCAGCTTAGATCACGATAAATAAAATTTTAACATATTTACATAGAAAACAGCTATTTGAAATTAAAAACATATTTCACAAATATTACTGTTTTTTTCTGGACTTTGGATCAAATACATGCATACTTTCTGAGCAGCAGAGACTTATTTTAAAAACATTTTAAAAATCTTACTGATCAAACTTTAGAACAATAATATATTTAATATGTAATTAGTTTCATATAACATAATTTTATGTAAACAATCAAGTACTTAAAATTGAATTGAAATTAGAGAGTGAGACAAGAGGACAGGATGAGACAAATCAGAGAGTAAGAAAAGGGAGAACAAGAAAAAGCAAGAGAAAGGTATGAGGGAAGATGAAGACTATGAAGAGAGAAAAGACACATTTATACTTTCTTCTTCTCTCCTCACCTTCGTTACATAAAGTTACTTAATGCTTTTTGCTACTTGTGTTTATTTGTTTGGTATGGACTGATTGTTAGAGATTGTTTGTTGGCCCATGTCCTACTTGTGTAAATCTTTGAGCACATTGCTATAATCCAGCAGACTGATGTTTATGGTGATTTTGCGCTCCACTCATCGCTCGTGTCAACACACAGATGGTTCTGCATCTGGTGCATCGCTGACGTGCAGCTGGATTCTGATCGAGAGCTGTAGTGACCGAGCAAGCTCATCAGTGCTGGATAACACGCTCGCAGCATTGCACCAGTATCCACTTCACTACTATTAACTGCTGGAAAAAAGAAGAAGACATGAATCAGACCGCTGGAGTGTCCAACCACTGCCAGAGGCGCTCATCTATCGACGTGAAGGTGAGGAAGAGTTCTGCTCATTCTGTGCAAAAGAAATAATCAAGGCTGTTTCTGGTTGTGTGTTTCTGTGTGACTGCAGAGGAGCTTCTTTGAAACTTTTTGGTAACAGTCTTAGCCTAACCCTAACCCTGCACCGTATCAATGAAAGTTGTTCTCTAAAAGGATTATAGACAGATATACTGTGTAAAATCAGTTTTGTAAATTACGGGGCAAACCTTCAACTCATTCTCTAATTTAAGAGTTGAACACTTAACAAACATATATGATCATTGTCTCTGCATGTAGGACTAGTTTGCCACCATGGTTAATAAGATAAGCACAAAATAAAATAGCTCATGTTAGGTTAAAGCTCTCTGCAGATTAAAGATTTAACTGGACGAAGGTCAGGCTGATCCCGAGGGAGACGTCAGAGGACTTTCATTCAATCATTAATGAGACTCACTCAAACTTACTGAGTGCATCTAAATGTAGAGCATGAAGGAGCCTGCAGCGTTTGCGTTTATACTGGTTTTTGTTGTTGCTGCTGTTGATCATGAAAAAATAAACGTTTCATTAAAAAAAATGATTTTTTTATGTCACTGGATTTACTCTGAAATCTAAAGTGTTTCAACTATTCCTTATCTGCATTAACAAAGGACTTAGAAGAGCAGATCATACAGATCATGTTTTTAAAGGTTCTTGTCATTTACGTTAAATCCCCTTCAGATTTATGCTAAAAATGGTAAGTGTATCTGTGTGTATCTCGTCTGAGTTAAACTCACTCTAAAATCTCACAACTTTAATCTCTTGCTGATCACTAACAGCACAGTAAACCTTAATGCTAGTAAAACAAAAGACAATTAAATCAGCAAACAAATCTATTCGTATTGTGATGAACTTGTGTTGAAGGAATGCATTCTGCATTTAACTCAGTGTCTGTCCTACAGTACTCAAAGGAAAAACACAGAATTTACTTGTCTAGCCAAAATTCTGTATTGTTAATGGGTGAGTTTATTTCAAAGAAGTTATGTAACGGAACAAATGATGGCATAATGCCCAGAACTCATAATAAAATGTCTTAATGCCCTAAATCCTAAAAACAAAAACAAAAAACAAATGGATTTTGACTTAGGTTTGTGAGTTTGCTTCTGGATAACACTGATTTCAAAGGCAGTGCAGCTTTGTTTCATAAACTAAATTTGTGTTGGTTTATCAGATGCGTTAATTCAAAGTCTGACTCATTCTGTCAGAATCAAGACAGACAAAACTGAACTGCACAGGGTTGCAGTTCTGAGAAATAAATAGTGTTCAGTATGTAATTAAAAATAGAACAAAGTCAATCAGATTCAGTTTAAACACAAACACACATTACACTGATGCTTTCAAGTGAAAAGTTCTCAGTTTATAATATAATAAATAATAAATAAATAATTAAAATAATAAATCTGGAGCAGCTTTTATTTGACAAGCTTATAATTACGTCATTAGTAAACAGACACTACAGATGCATGAACATTGCAGGTACAGAGGTGCTTCTTTAATTTAAAAATGGGCTTATACATAGATCTGAAGACACCAGCACATAAATACAGGACACTGAGAAGAACAAAAACTGACACACATCAAAACATACAACAAATTCCAGACATGCTTGGTTCAAAAGATTATAAATGTGCCATTAAAGTAGCACAATGAACTATAATAATCATAATGTCCAAAGTGCATCATTCATTTGGCATCAAATCAGTGACCACATTTTCCAATTAATGTCTGCATTATGAATATTCCTATATACATATAACCAGCGTGATTTCAACAGACTAAGGCAACTCGGATTAATCTCTCTTTTAGTTCAATTCAATTAGTGATTCTTCTAATTTAGTATTTAATTTAAAATTCCATTACAGTGGATCTTCTGTATGGTGACCGGGAGGGGACATGTTCGGTTCCCTTAATTTTGTCGTGACCACGACATATTCACTTATTAACTCGTAGGAAAGTGATAATATGCCGTGGCCATGACATCATTTTGTCGAAGTAATGACATTCTTATGTCGTGGCCACGCAATGTGAAGTCGTGGCCTCAAGATGCTATGTTGAGAGAATAACATTTTTCTCATGGAAAAATATATTTTCACATATTTTTTGTGCATAAACAAACCTGCGTGACCATTGCAACCCGGGATTATCAGAAATAGATAAAAAAGCATTTTATTAACATTAAACATTTAATTTAATATTTGTTTATTATTATTACTATTATTATGCCTATTATTATATGAACTTGTTAGGGCTATATTTTTATATTTATTATGTATTTCCCCTTTCGTGTATCGCTTAATTCAAAATAAAATATGAATAAATCCCTCTATGATAATCCTGGGTTGCTATGGTCAGGTTTGGTCAGGTTTGTTTACGCATTAAACTCGTGGCCACGAGAAAAATATGTCGTTCCCTCAACATAAGAAGTCGTGGCCATGAGAAATGGATGTTGTTCCCTCAACATAGCATCTCGCGGCCACGACTTCACATCGTGTGGCCACGACATAAGGATGTCGTTACCTTGACAAAATTATCTTGTGGTCACGACATATTATCACGTTCCCACGAGTTAATATGTCCCCTCCCAGTCACCGTACATCTGAATAAGCTGTTAACACAACAAATAATTTGGATGAACACAGCTATACATCAGCCAATTTAATCAGATTATGGAAAATTGGAAAATAATGGAATATTGGCTTAATCTGGTTAGCAGGTGTATATCAGGTTTATGTATGTATATGGAGCTTACAAGAAGCAAATGACCAAATTTTGATTAATATTGCAATGTCCTTCTGCAAGTAAACAGGGTCAGTGTGTCTAAAACAATCTAAGGTCACCAAGACATTCTGTTCAAAGATGAATGGAAATGGAAATCTATCTCCGTCTCTCTGTAGGATGTGGGAAGTGTTTCCACTGAGATGAACTGGAAGGGAGTGGGAATCTCACTTCTGGTCATTGCGTTTGTGCTGTCGCTGATCGGATTGTCCATCTTTCTGCTGTCTAAAGGTCTGTGTGTTTCCACTCTCAGTAAACATTCATTCACAGAGTAGAATAGAAGTCTGTCACCCAACCGAGCCCCCAAAATGTCTGGTTTTAAGTCAGCTTCGGGTAACTTTGTGTCTCATTACACTTCCATATATCACTTCGCCAAAATTATTTCAGTTATTTTTACAGTTATTAAAATTTTTACAGCCTACAACAGTAAAAGAGCCAAATCCCACAAATACACTGACCAAGCAAAATGTATATAAAAAATTAAATAAAACGACAAATAATTTCCTTGTTTTAAGAAATTACATGTTATTTCCGAAGAGAGTGAGCCAGTTCAGACTCAGTACTGGTCAGGTCAAACAGTCTCAGGTTAGTCCATGCAGATCTTTAACATGGAGCTCAATGGAGTCTTAAGAAGCATGAGAAGCACTTTTTCATGTGGCATTTGTAACTTTCACACTGAACATGCTCGTGTAAGTGTGTGTGTGTGTGTGTGTGTGTTAATGGGTTCAGGTGATGCTCACCACACTCTGAGATCCTGTCTGACCCTGGATGACCTTTTCTCCAGTGAGCTGCAGGATCATGATCTTGAAGCTCAGTGGGTTTCTGGTGAGAAAGATTACACTCACAAGTCTCACAGTCTCAATCTCTGTTCACGTTCTGCAGCAGCTGTGTCAGTCAGACAGACACACATGGCAGTAAACACATATATGTAGAAAATAGAAAACAATCCTAACTCTTGAATCTGAATAGCGGTGTGACGCTGCTGTTTAGAGCATGTGCTGGATGTTTGTGTGAATATGTTTCAGCTCAAAGACTCGTCTACAAGGACAGAGATGGAGATCTAAAGATTCTGAACATGGAGATCAATCAGACGGAGGTTTTAATGAAAAATACCACATTTGTGAGTGATGTTATACAAATGAGACAAGTATTTCAAATGGGAAAACTGCACTTAACTTTTAAAACAGATGCAAGAGCTGAAAAAATATTTCTTATGCCACGTTCATGTAACACGGAAGCCTACTGTTGACCCTACGATCCTAAACAGATACATACCATAATAAAACTTGCTCTTTTATTTTGAACTATAAAAAGTTTAAATATAAAACTCACAATTAATAGTCACACATTGCAACACTTCAGCATCATAATGTTTATTGTTGAGGGATAATCGTTTGTTATCATTTGTTTGATCTGTCACACAGACAGAGTTCAAGGCCTCCAAGTTTGTTGTGTCACCAGATCTCAAATACATTTTACTGGCGTATGATGTCAGAAAGGTCAGAGGTCAAGTACATATATATTAATTTTAGATATGTGTGGTGTTGTGTTGTCGTGAATGTTGTGTTTTATATAGTGTTTCATTTGGTCTAAATAATTCTGGATTTAGTTTCGCTTGTGTTGTTTTTAGGTGTATCGATACTCCTACCTGGCATCTTACTTGATCTACAACATACAAACACGGTATTACACATACAGACAGGTACTATGCATAGGAGGACTGTTATTTATGTGAATGTTATGTGATGAAGGTCCATTTCTCTTTCTCTCTGTGTGTGTGTGTGTGTGTGTGTGTGTGTGTGTTACTGCAGGGAAGTGCATGAACTGAATCCTCCAGAGGTCTCTGATTGTGTTCTGCAGTTTGCATCATGGGGAAATCACGGTCAACAGCTGGTGAGTAAAAGACACAGGGTGCTTCTCATTTTTTATTTGCACATCCTCATTTCCTTTCCTCACGTCTGAGCTGCACCCCCCAGGATATGAGGGAAGGATACAAGGAAAGAAAATGAGGATGGAGCAATCAAAGAAAAGCATTTTTGTAAATTGGAATATTCTGACCTTATGTTGGTAAAGTGTTTACTATTGTCCTTTTGCATTATCGAAACACTATTTTCCTGTTTAATACCATAAAGCTCCTTTGACACAATCTGTATTGCAAACAGCGCTATATAAATATATATGATTAATTGATAAAGTTTGGTCATTTAAGACATTCATAATAAATATTTAAAAAAACAGGATGCACTCTTGAAATATGTGAGATGTATGGTTTATTGAAACTGCAAAGGTAAAACAAATTATTGTGACAGATGCGAAGGGGGAGGAGAATTTATAGGTGCATAAGTTTTTTCGGCAAGAAAGACGTCCGCATAGGATTCTCCTGTGTATCCTCACTTATTGGTCCTCTGGAAGCTTCCTTACTCCTCGTTCTTCGACTCCTCGTAGCACAATTAGAGAATTGAGATGTCCTTAAGCTAACTTTGATCAGTTTCTGGATCTCGGGCTGGAGGAGCGAGGAAACAGGAAAGCATAATTTTGAGTATTGAGAAGCAGCCACAGACGCACAACATCACATCACAGTAATACAATACAAATAAATCCAGCAGAAACAGGATCCAGATCCTCTCGGTGTTTGACTGTCTGTGTCACCGGACACTTATTTGTGCAGATTCAGTGTCTCTCGTCAGAAGATGCCATTAAACAGAATATCAGTTGTGATGACAGAAAGGCATAAGTGGAGCATGTGTAAGGCTTAGCCTTTGCCGGGCCACGGGTCAGAAATTAACGGGGGCTTGGGGACAAAAAAATACCCTCGCACAATTAATCAAAATCTATTACAGCTGTGTCATAAAATAAAAATTCAATGAAAAATGTCAATAGCAGCATTAAATTTATTCTGCTATCTGCTTATATTCCATATTTCTTTTTTCACGTTTGACAGCATTGCGCATTATAACCAATCACATACAATTCTGTTGTGCGTATGAACGCAATGGCCATTCAGAGGCATTTATATTAGTCATTACTGGAACGCCGGAGTTTTGTTCAGTGCACACAAATTCTCTCATCATAAATAACAAAGAGCAGATGAACGTATGATATAGCCTAAAATGATTTGTAATTATTGCCACAATATTTCTATATTGGAAATTATTTTAAATCTCTTACGCTGCAATCCTATTGAAAAGTGCTGGTCACCTGTCAGGCTTATCATCTATCAAACCAGCAAGAAACCCAAGCTCAAGCAGTCTTCCCTAGTGAAAACAAAAAAATACTAAAATGCATTTGAAAAACATTTATTTTGTGTTAAGTATACTACAAATGCATATTTTGTGCTTAATAAAAATACCCTGCAATTGTACTTTTGGTATACTAAACTGGTATACATTAAGCACAAAATTAGTTGTTCCAACTTAGCAGGCTTTATGCAATTTGATTGTAGATAAAGATATACTGAAGTATATCTGATTGTGCTAAAGTGGAACTATTGCAAGTATACTGAGTATTATACTAAGTATTGTGACAAATTCGTATAAAATATGTAGTTGTCCTTGTGTTATATACGCACCTTCTGTGAAAATGAATTTCCTTCCTGAGGACAAATAAAATAAATTATCTTATACTTCAGGTATGCTTTCAATATCTTGTATTTAAAGACTAATATTATATAGAGATCATACTGTACAATCCTTAGTTATTAATAGTGATATTAAAACACATTTTAGGCATAATATTAAGAAATATGCATTGTGCAATAAAGAAATACTCCAAATAACGTTTCATAATAATTTTATATCAGGAAAGGGCTGGGAGTCTATTATTTGATACTGATGTGTTGGGAATTGAGAGTAATGGGGAAAATATTTCTGAATCATTTGAGCCAAATGAAATGTAAACTGATTCACAAAACACTGAACTGAGGACATCTGCTGGACAAACAGGTATAGATAGACAGACTTTAAACAAGTCAAGTCAAGTTTAAGACGGCCATCTTGGCTGGGGACTCAGGCTTAATGTGAGCAGACTCTGAAATGGTGGCCATGTCGTGACGAGACTCTAGAAGGACGGCCATTTTGTGAAGAATCTCTTGAGGTGCCGGCATGACATGAGCAAGCTCTGGCTTGGCAGACATGACTGGCATGGTGTGAGCAGGTCCTGGAGAAGCAGACATGGCATTAGCAGGCTCTGGCTTGGCAGACAAGACGTTAGCAGGCTTTGGTGTAGCAGACGTGATGTGAGCAGACTCTGGCTTGGCAGATGTGACGTGAACAGACTCTGGCTTGACAGACGTGACATGAGCAGACTCTGGCTCTGGTTTAGTGCCGTGTTCCTTCTCCACGACACCCACAGTGAAAGCAGATCCACTCAACCACAGAGCAAAGTCTATATACTCAGCAAGGGACCAGTGAACCTTTCCCCCAGGAAGCTGGGAGCAAATGGGCTCGTTTAACACGAGTCAAGTCAACACGCTCCCCAACAACACAGGAAACATTCCTTATACACACACACACACACGTGTAACCCCTCTCTCCCAGGTCCTTTCTGCCACACTTCGTTCTCGCTCCGAGTGGGTCTCGAACCCGGGTCTCCAGCATGGGAGGCGGACGCACTAACAAGGAGGCTAAAGACTGCAGCCACTAGCATCAGTCGCTAGTGCGCCTCTTGAGATCAGGGGAGTGAGGTTTACCTGCACAGCACCTACTCGCTGGCCTCCGTTACACTCACCCCCCTAATCCCTCACTCCCATCCGGGTCACGGCACCAATTTAACCCCTCTCTCCCGGGTCCTTTCCACCACACCTCGTTGCACTTGCCATTCAGTAATTACTGCGGGTTTTAGCCACATTAACTAGGCAGCTATTCCTGCTACACTATCAAATAGCACACCTAGGTTCCTAACTGATGATGAAGAATTGACAGAGCAGCCATCGAGTCTTATGCCTAGTTCAGACTACACGATTTTAGCCCAATTTTGCCACGATTTGCTTGATGTAGGGTATCGTGGGGATTCGTAAATGACAATGGGTGTCGGGACGCAAGATTCCATTGTTTCAAGACGTGTAGTGTGTCATAGTGGACGACAACCGATTCCACGTCTGTGATGCTTCACGACATCAGGACAGAAAGACTAGCATGTTTAATTTGTTTTTCCGTCGTCCACAACGAGTTCTGTCACATTGGTCACGTTGACCAATAGCAGCACAGAAGCTCTTTCATACACAGGTTTCAAACATGGCAAAACGAAAGAGAGTTGATGGTGTGGCTAGGTGGAATTATGAGATGGAGGAAAGGCTCGTGGAGCTGTGGCAACAGTACTCCTGCCTGTATGGTGTGTCATCGAGGGACTACCATGACAGAACAAAGAAAGACAAATGCTGGCGAACTACAGCGGAAGCCCTTTAGCAATGTTTACACTCTTGTTTTCGGAAGTCAGTCGCTAGTTCCGCCTTCTCGATGACATCACACGTGTCGTTAAAGACGGCACGCCATGAATGGTCGGGAAGCAACGTGTAGTCTGACATGTTTCTTGTCCACGACACAGCAAGATTTTAGGAGTCAAAATCGGGTAATCTGACACAGTGACTATCGTGACCGACAAAAATATTGTGTAGTCTGAACCCGGCATTAGACAGTGTAGGTTTTAGGTCCGATAATTAACACCTCTGTTTTTTTTCAGAATTTAGCAGTAAGAAATTACTCGTCATCCAGTTTTTTATATCGACTATGCAATGCATCGACACGATGCTTTGAATGACTGACCGCCGTGAGCTCATGATCCTAGCAGATGTTTTGATCTCCTTCTGCAGAGCTTTCTTTCTATTCTTGTTTTCTCTTCTGAGTGTGACATTTGTCTATGAGTGTGGCATCTCTCAGCTCCTTCTCTCTCTGTCTCAGGTGTATATATTTGAGAATAATATTTACTATCAGCCAGATGTGAAGAGCAGTTCTCTCAGACTGACGTCATCGGGGCGAGATGGCCTCATATTTAATGGAATAACTGACTGGCTTTATGAGGGTAACACACCATCATCACACTGTGAGCAACACAAGCTGTGCAATTACAGATGTTTTTGTTATTATTTTACTGAATCTCTCTGCTTGTCTATCAGAGCAGATCCTGCACTCTTCAGCCGCTCACTGGTGGTCTCCATCAGGCTCCAGTCTGGCATTTCTCACCATCAACGACACTCTGGTGCCCAACATGCAGCTGCCGCGTTTCACAGGGACGCTTTACCCTCGCGGACACCAGTATCCATACCCGAAGGTACGCAGACAGCCGTATGTCTGCTGTCCTGCTGCTGAATGTGTATCTTAGGAAAGATTAGCAGCTCATGATGAAATGACTTTCTGGATCTGGATCTCTCCTCTAATGTTTTTCATACTCAACTAAAATAACACAAAAATAACCCCTTAAATTAATGCAAAACCCCACGCAGTCCTAGATAGTGGTACGTTACATTTTAATATCGAAAGAACAAAACTAAAGTTTTAATTTAGTCAAAAATAAAAATTCACATTTTACATAGTTTTTATCTCAAGTTTGAAATATATAGTTTTTTTTAAATATAAACAATTCAATGGCGTCTCTAATAAAAACTTGTTTTCTTGACATTTATACAGATGTAAGATTTTTACACGGGTTAAAGTGGCTACCCTGGTAAATCATCAGAGGACTTTCCTCGTACATTTTCAACATTATAGGCTACAGTTTTAAACACTTTACTCATTCTTACTAATTCAAGCAATGACGCAACGCATATGTAGCCTATCACTGAAAGGAACTGAGTGTCTTCAGAAAAGTTTCAATTGTATTTCAACTTTATCTCATAAAGTAGCGTTCATGAGCTCAGCGCTACTTTGTTTACAGCTGTTTCTGGGGAAACTGCTATATGTTTGATGTTCCAAAAGCGCCTTCTACTGGCAGATAATCAAATTGGATTTTCAATAAACCTGCCCGCTGTTTCCCCCATCTGCCCATATAACCCTGTTTTAAATTGAAATAATAATTTATACTTCTGATCCGTCTCTTTTCTTAAAAAATGGTTTAAAGACTGAAATGTCAGGTTTATCATTTTAGATATATTTTTTTGTTTTTGTGAAAACCTGTATCTCAACTGTAATTAAATCATGTTTTTACAGTAATTTTACAGTTTAATGTTACCATAGACATTGCCCTACTCTGCTCAAATGGTATTACATTTTTTTAAAATAAATTTTTGCATTAATTCTTAAACAAGTTCTTAAAGTCTTAAATTAGATTTTATAAATATCCTGCAGTGAGATGTAGCTTTGCACACTGCCAGCATCTAGAATGATTTTGATCAGCATTTTAGTCTTTATAACAGAGGGCTCTCTCAACTTGTTATACAGTATTTTGCAGTTTGTCAATTGATATAATTGTTAATTGTTACAATATAATTACAATATAATTGTTAATAGTTTGTTAATCGATTCTGTTGGCTTTGCATATACACGTGCACCCCTCAAAAAATAAAACGTTATTTTGGATCATCACAAGTCTAAAACAAAGTCAAGTCAAGTCACCGTTATTTATATAGCGCTTTGTACAATGCAGATTGTGTCAAAGCAGCTTTACAGTATTAAAAAAGGGAAATAGTGTGTCAAAATCAAAGTCAAAGTCACTTGTTTTGTGCATTCAGTTACAAATCCCTACGGCTTGTCAGCACCGATAGCCTTGTGGGCAGTACACTGACATAAAGCGCCGTTGTGCTACGGGTGTCTGGAGTGCAAATCCCGGCTCAAGGACTTTTCCCGATCCCAACCCCTCTCTCTCCCACTTCGCTTCCTATCTCCTCCACACTATCTAATCACAAAAAATGGCAAAAAACCCAGCTAAAAATAAATCTTAAAAAAATCTCTACAGCTTTGACATTGAACAACAGAACACTGATTTCACTTCATTTCACTCTGTGTACGATAGGCTGGACAGAAGAATCCTGAAGTGACACTGTTTGTGATCAACGTGAACGGATCTACACACGCTACACAACTCCTGCATCCCGAAAGCTTACAGAGAAGGTACCACACACCAGGCCCAGTTCTACAGGGGTGCTAAGCACAATAGCACCCTCAGTTAAAGCTGTAATAATGGCATTTCATTGCAAATTTGGCAAAATATCCAGTGCATTTGTGCTTTGGAGATTGGTCTCTATTTTAACATGTTTTTGCAGCATTGAGCAATGTGGCCAATCACAGCCATATCTGTTGATTTCTTGAAGCCAACAGCCGATCAGAGGCGTTTAAGTTAAAATCCACTCACCTCTAGAATCGAGTTTTTGTTCAGGTGTTGTGTTCAACACGAATCATCTCATTATAACGAAGTGTCAACGCAATGTAAATAAGAGTTTCATTGTGCAGTGTAGAGAACTTCATTGATTATAACGTAACTTTGTGAGATCGCGATGAACTAAGATGAGTGACAGCTTTTAGTGATTATAAACGGAGCACTCTTTGTGTCATAGCAATGGACAGTACTAAAACCTTTATATTAAGGTTAGAGCACCCTCACTAATTTAAGAAGCACTCTCAGTGATTTGATTCTGGAGCCGGGCCTGCCACACACTCACACAATTACACGCACACACACACTTAAGTCAATCACCCATACAATCACATTCACACACACAATCACAGTCAATCATACAGACACACTCAACCACAAAGACAAATGATAAAACACTGATAAACTAGTTCCAGCTCTGGACACTGAAGAGACGTACAAGTGAATCTGGTTTGAATATCTTTACTTTAATAAGAAATGTTCAATTTCTAGACCTTCAGATGTTCAGAACGTGTGTTTGTGAGTTTGAGCTCACAGCCTGCTGTGTGTGTGTGTGTGTGCAGTGATCTCTACATCAGCATGGTGCGGTGGGTGACGGACGAGTGTCTTGCTGTACGCTGGTTAAACCGTCCTCAGAACTCCTCCATTCTCACACTCTGCTACACACACACGGGGAAATGTGTGCCGGTGAGTCTCCTTCATCAGTGTGCATTTGAATTGAACTAGCTACAAGAAGTTTAACTGGAATAACAGGAATTTACGGAATTGCAACTTAAGGAAATTCAAAACAAGTGCATTCTTGGAAATTAAATGTTTTTCTGTCTGTCTGTCAAAGTCCATTTCAAGGAGAGTCAATTCTCTTGGCAGTCATATAGGCGACGTTTCTGGGCAGCTATTTTACTCATGCAAGTCCAGCTCTGAACTATTAAATGGGGAAATACAGAAAAGGCTCTTTAATTGACAAGGCAGGACGTTTTCTGCCATATTGCGCATAATCCTGGTTGTAACCTCAATTCAAATTCAGGAGTTGAATTGGAATATCAATTCCGTTCTGAATGGCACACAACCCTGACACACACACAAACACACACTCACACTTATGTACAACGTATGCAAACACGCTGTTTTGGTCTCTCTCTGCAGAAGCACGTCATGATATCGGACAAATGGATTGACAGACAGGTAAGATTACGCTATTTTAGATTTTGCCACATTTATTTACATTCGACGGGACATTAATTTGAAGTGATCTGATGTTCTCATTTGATTGGTCCAGAATGAAAAACCATCTTTCTCTAAAGACGGAGAAACGTTTTTCGTGACATTGCCCCTCAGAAGCGGAGGCCGCGGATCCTTTAGACACCTTACTATGATGTCAGAGCAGGTATAAAAGCACACGAGCCACACGGAAAACAAACATAATTCACACGGATCTGACTTTAACCTCTCCTGCTTTCAGCCTGAAGGTGAAGAGGTCAGCATGCAACACATGACCTCTGGGACCTGGGAGGTCACAGAGATCCTGAGCTATGATCAAAAGTGCAATACAGTGTGAGTCACTTCACACACACACACACACACACACACACACACACACACACACACACACACACACACTCACTAATGCACACACACTAATGCGCACTCACACTCACTTATGCACACACACACACACACACACTTACTTATACACACACACACACTCACTAATGCATGCACACACACACACACACACTAACACTAATGGACACACACACCCACTAATGCACGCACACACACACACAAACTAATGCGCGCACACACACGCAATAATGCGCACACACACTCACACACACACACACTAATGCACACACACACACACACACACACACACACACACTCACTCACTCACTCACTAATCCGCACACACACACACACACACACACACTCACACATGCACGTCTATGTTACTAAGAGGGGACTGTCACTCTACACTGACCAAGAGGGGACCAGTGTTTCTGGTCATTTTGAAGAAACAAAAATGACATACATTCATTTTAATTTTTTTTTAAACATGCCAAGTGGGGACCTGAAGCTCTGAGCGATGTCTACCTATCCAACAGGGGACCTCCATAGACTGCAATGCAACTGTGTGTGGAAACACAAGGGCAATTGTACCAAGTGTTTCTTCAAAAATTAGAGTCAGCCAGATGGCAACGGTTAAAGGGCAGAGGCAATACCTCTTATAGTTAAAAATATTATTTGTTTTATTTAACATTTATTTAACATTTTCTTGGCTTAACCCCAAACACATTCCTGGGAAGCTCCTATCGAGATGATACTTTTGTTCATCAAAACACTTAGGTCCCCTGTTAGATAGTAAACTGTGATGTCTCTTTGGTTGCTTTGACATTTCTTGGCAATTTCATGTTGACTTTGAAAATTTTCAATTGGCTAAATGACTAAATTAATGTTACAATCAGCATATATTGTAACATTTTATTCAGAGATTGTGAAAATGTGAAAAATTGTTAAATGTAAAGTCAACCAAACAGGCGTCGCACTTCACCATCTAACAGGAGAGCAGTGTGCTTTAGTTTAGTGAAATCACTACTACATGCACAGACCTGTTGCTGTGTGCATTTAGCATGTACAGTTTAGCCAGTGTGGAAATGGCCATGCAATAGTGAACAAAATGGTGACCTAAACATGGAAACATCTAAATGAACTGATTACGTTCAAGTGAAAAATACTATTTAACATCACTGAACCAAACTTACACACAGGGGCGGATTAACACACAGGCTTGCCTAGGCTGCAGCCTAGGGGCCCCATGTGTGCAAGAGCCTCGGATTGGCCGGACAATTGCTTTATTATTTAAAATTTTCTTCAGCGCGAACAAAAAAGACCCTCATTGGCCTATAAGAAACATCAAAGGAGGATTTCTTGCAGAGCGTCTGACAAAATTAATGTCTTGTATTGTAGAATGCACACTCAGCACCGCCGAGAGTTCCCACGATCGTTAAATCAAAACCGAAAGTAAAATGCGCACGTGCATTCAAAAGCGATTTTAATACCCCGCGTTTTGAGAGCTACTCCCTGATGCGCACAAATTAGGCTACATAAGATATCTAGGCTGTTATTAGTATGTAGGCTATAATAGGTTTTGTAGTTGTCTATAGCTCTGCATCATGCTTGAAAAAAATTGGTCTCTATTTGCACTCTGAATATAGAGAGAGCACTTATTGTTCGCACTTAATACGACTTTTTTTGTTATTTATTCCGTTTTTATTTCTATGTTCAATTTGTGAAAAGGAGTTCAGTTAGGAGGTCAAACGTTCTAGAAGCTCATAATTCATGAACAGTTCTAAGGTCTGAAGAGACTCACATGAAATCATACAGGATATAAGCCAGTTAGTTGAACAAAACCTTTTGCAGTGCTTGAGTGTTGTTGTTTTTACTGCATATGATCATTCATACTCAGAAAGTAGAACTGAAATTACATTTATTACAAGATGATTAGTTAAATTAATTTTTCCAGTCATGTATTTGGTCATTGCGATTTTTTTTTTAAATGTGTAAAAATCTCGTCTCGTCTCGTGTCTTGAGTTAAGTGTCGCCATTAATGATAATCAAACAACAAAAGATGAGGAGAAAAATCATTCCCTGCTCTTGACAGAATGGCATTTGTAGCTTTTATAAAAATGTATATAGTGTCAATTGTTCCCTACCATCTCATTCACATCTATGCAACCACTAAATAAATTACTACTACTAAGAAAGAGCACATTTTTCATTGATCTAGTCACTTGATTCTGCTCTCAAAATGCACCAGATTTATGCATTTAAATTTAAAATGAACAATTTTCTTATACCCACAGAACCCCCTAAACTAGAGGAACCAATGTGCACCCATCACAGTCTCACACAATCCTGTGGGGACACTGGGAATGTAGAGGAAACACTGTAGGATTGTGTGTGTGTATGCCAGTTCACCCTACTATTTGTGTGTGGACCATGTATGGCACTAAATACATTTCTCCAGTAAAGCATAATGATTAAGGGGGGCCTTACACAAAGAGCAGCCTAGGGGCCCCTGACAGTGTTGCCAGATTGGGCGGGTTCCCACCCAATTGGGCTGTTTTGAATTTGATTGCGGGTAAAAATTGGCTTTGGCGGATAAACAAAATTTGGGCTGGTTTGGGGTCAGTTTGGCGGTTTTCAAACATATAAATTGCATAGGCTAATTGTTTAACAAAACAAGCCCAAGTATGTATACTGCATCCAATCAGTCATCATAACGTTACTACACACACACACACACACTGCAGAGGCGCTGCTGCTGATGTAAACGTCGACAGCCGCACTTATCACGAGGGCGCAGCAGACAGTCATTATGATTCATGAGTGACAAGTTTTTAGCATGTTAAGTTATAACGTATCTGATTTTGAATGTAGTATGACTGTATATTCAAGTTATCACAACGCCTAAATATACTGTAAGTTAAAGAGTGGGAGAGTGACTCAACTCTCAAAACGTGAATTATTGTGGAGTGAGATGACACGACGTCTCTATCACTGCAACTCTGAAATCAGAGCACATTTTAATTAATTAATCAAAACCGAAACTAACGTCAAATATGTTGGTTTATACGATCATGTCTTTTATCTTTTAAACGTCCAGATTGATAAATCCTTGAAAACTGCTAGACTTGATTAGTTTTGACTGTGCAAAGTTCTGTATTATGTTACAATATGAACTTAACAAGAGGCTTCCACTAGTTCTGTGTAAAATTATAGAGCGACAGCGCATTATTGTTGTTGTTATTTTTTAATTGTCGGATTATAATTAAGTATCAATGAATGACAGTTTTGAGTTGACTGTCATGGTGTGTGCATTAACGAGTGTGAAATACCTGCTAATTACGTTGCTTTTTCTTATCGCTTATATTGGGCACTTTTTGCATTTAAACTGGATTATTCTGACTGCTGACATTGAAAATCATGCATGTGTTGTCTCGAGGATATCGATTAATTTCAGGATTTCCGTTTTGACAGTGTCTGCTTGCATATTTTATTCATGTTATGCACAATGGCGCCTACGCTGATGGCTGCCTCCGTGGCGTGCTCTGCAGTTGTTTTTATGTTTTTGTTAGTTCGTCCTGTCTTTAGTTATATCCCTGCAATCAGTTTCACCAGAGACAAATTGCTGGACATTCGGAAGTACACACCACCCGATATTTCACCGGTTTTCGACTATTCGGATGTTTTGCTGGACATTGTTGTCGGGGGAGCTGTGGCGCTGATCAAGCGCTTCAGGACGCGCAGACGGGGGAAGCGAGCCGGCGCGCTCGTGAAGCTCAGACAGCGCGGATTCAGAACGCCGTTGCCTAGCATCCATCTGGCGAACCTCCGCTCTTTACCCAACAAAACAGACGAACTCCTTCTGCTCTCCCGGACAAATAAGGATTTTTCAAACTCTGCTGCTCTGTGTTTCACGGAAACCTGGCTGAAAGACGCCATTCCGGACAGCGCGTTGAGTCTCCCGGGCTTTCAGCTGTTCAGAGCGGATCGCGACGCAGAATCAACGGGGAAATCACGCGGCGGCGGGACATGCTTTTACATCAATGAGAGGTGGTGTACAGATGTAACTGTGTTAAAGAAGATGTGCTGTTCAGATCTAGAAGTGCTCTTCATTAACTGTAAGCCGTTCTATTCGCCGCGGGAGTTTTGCTCGTTCATTCTCGTCAGTGTCTACATTCCTCCGCAAGCGCACGTGAGCTCCGCTTTACAGAAACTCGCTGATCTGATCACAGACACAGAACAACAACACCCGGACTCTGTTTTAATCATTCTCGGGGACTTTAATAAAGCCAATCTCTCCCGTGAACTGCCAAAATACAGACAGCACATCACATGTCCCACCAGAGACAGTAATATATTGGATCACTGTTACACCACAATAAAGAATGCATATCACTCTGTCCCACGAGCAGCTTTGGGGCTCTCTGATCACTGCTTGGTTCATCTTATACCGACCTACAGGCAGAAACTGAAATCAGCTAAACCTGTATTAAGGACTGTAAAAAGATGGACTAATGAAGCAGAGCAGGATTTACAAGCTTGTTTTGACCTCACTGATTGGAGCGTCTTTGAAGCTGCTGCCACCGATCTGGACGAGCTCACAGAGACTGTAACATCTTATATCAGTTTCTGTGAAGACATGTGCATTCCTACCAGGACTCACTTAACTTACAACAATGACAAACCATGGTTCACTGCAAAACTCAGACAGCTCCGTCAGGCCAAAGAAGATGCTCACAGGAAGGGGGATAATGTCTTGTATAAACAGGCTAAATACACACTGGAAAAGGAGATCAGAGTGGCAAAGAGGAATTATTCAGAAAAAATAAGGATTAAATTCTCTTCCAGTGACTCGGCATCAGTGTGGAAAAGTCTAAAAGAAATCACCAATTACAAGACACCATCCCCCAGCACTGCGGAGAATCAACACCTGGCAGACGATCTGAACGAGTTCTACTGCAGGTTTGAAAAGACACCCCACACCCGCCCTGAACACCTCTCCACACAACCATTCACACCTCCAGCAACCCCCCTCTCCCCCACACCTGCAATTCAGATCAGCGAAGAAGAGGTGCGCCAGGTCTTCCGGAAGCAGAAAAGGAGAAAAGCACCAGGCCCAGACTGTGTTACACCAGCCTGTCTGAAATCCTGTGCTGACCAGCTGGCCCCCATCTTCACACAGATCTTCAACAGATCACTGGAGCTGTGCGAAGTCCCTTCATGCTTCAAACGCTCCACCATCATCCCCGTCCCAAAGAAACCCAAAATTACTGGACTTAATGACTACAGACCTGTGGCTCTAACGTCTGTGGTCATGAAGTCTTTTGAAAGACTGGTGCTGGCCCACCTGAAGGACATCACTGGACCCTTGCTGGATCCTCTTCAGTTTGCCTACAGAGCAAACAGGTCTGTGGACGATGCAGTAAACATGGGACTGCATTATGTTCTGCAACATCTAGACAGACCAGGGACTTATGTGAGGATCCTGTTCGTGGACTTCAGCTCGGCCTTTAACACCATCATCCCAAACCTCCTCCTGCCCAAACTAACTCAGCTCTCCGTGCCCATCTCCGTCTGTCAGTGGATCAACAGCTTCCTGACAGACAGGCAGCAGCTAGTGAGGCTGGGAAAATACACATCCAGCACCCGTACGATCAGCACTGGAGCTCCTCAGGGTTGTGTTCTCTCTCCACTGCTCTTCTCCCTGTACACCAACGACTGCACCTCTAAAGACCCCTCTGTCAAGCTCCTGAAGTTTGCAGACGACACCACACTCATCTGCCTCATTTTCCCTTTTTTGAACTGTCAACATTGGTATACAATGCAACAAAGATCGCTAAAGTCAAAAGATTTTACTATTAGACTTTCTAATCAGTTGTATTATGTATAAATGTTTAGTTCATGTCACTGTTAATGAATGGACCCTTATTGAAAAGCTATTCCAGTGTGATAATGCATCTTAAAACTTATTGTTACTTGCTAAACAGTCAATTTAGTTTTCTAAAGTGTCAATGTTAAAAGGTATTTTATTGAAGTCAACTGAAAATTTTAAATGCAGCAATTTATCATAAAATGTTGCGTTTTGACCTTCAAAACTTTTACAGTGTGTTTGTGATGCAAGAAATGGCGAATCAGCCAAACAGGTGTCGCACTTCACCATCTAACTGGGGACCAAAGTCATTTTATTTAACACATTCACTCTTCACAGTTAAAAGTTTTGACCTGCAATCGTTACCTTAAAGAGCTCTTTCTGCTTGTTTTAACCCATAAAATGAGTTTTGTTGGTGTAAACTGAAGTGTGTAAGTTTGGTTCAGTGATGGTAAATAATATTTTTCACTTGAACAAAATCAGTTCATTTAGATGTTTCCATGTTTAGGTCACCATTTTGTTCACTATTGCATGGCCATTTTCACACTGGCTAAACTGTACATGCTAAACGTACACAGCAACAGGTCTGTGCATGTAGTAGTGATTTCACTAAACCAAAGCACACTGGTCCCCTGTTAGATGGTGAAGTGTGATGGTGGTTGACTTTACATTTAACAATATTTCACATTCTCACTATCTCTGAATGCAATAGCAATGTTGATAATAACACTAAAACACCAGTTCTTGATCTTCATCAAAAATACAATGTAAATAGATTTTGGGGTAAAAAAAAACAAATAAATAAATATTTAAAAAAAACTATTAATACTACCAGTGAACAGTTAAAATGTAATTTAAAGGGGTCATATGATGTTGCTAAAAAGAACATTATTTTGTGTATTTGGTGTAATGAAATGTGTTTATGAAATACATTATTAAAAAACACATTATTTTCCACATACTGTACATTATTGTTTCTCCTCAATGCCTGCCTTTCTGAAACGCGTCGATTTTTACAAAGCTCATCGTTCTGAAAAGCGAGGTGTGCTGTGATTGGCCAGCTATCCAGTGCGTTGTGATTGGCCGAATACCTCAAGCGTGTGACGGAAATGTTACGCCCCTCACCATACTGTGATGCCTTGTCACGGCCGGAGCGACGAGACAAAAACATTAAAAAACCCATTATAAAAAAGGAATTTGTTGCATCCAGTGGGGACATAATTACGGATTATAATGACTTCTACTGTCTTTTTACGCATTGCATTGCATGGCGCCGCGTAAACATAAAACCATGTCTGCATTTGTGATCGGAGAAATGACAAACAACAAGCGCTACTCTACACTGCCCAAAACTATCGTTTGAATCGTCAGTGGCAAATTCTTTAAATATAAAAAAACGTGCTTACAGTCTGTGAGTCAGAACAGCCGGCATTGTAGTCTACTCTCCCAGGATCAGGAAACAGTCCTCCATAAAATGTGCTGCACACATCTGAATATTTGGGTTGAACTGTTCTGGAACAGTGTTGTAAATACAACTTAACCACTGATTTCTAGTTGTGTCCTCTTTTGGAAGACCAAACAAAGTAGTTTCGCTTTCACAATGAAACACAGCGTCTCACACACGGAGGCCTAGAGTAAGCAGAGGCCGGAGGCTAGAGCGAGCGGAGGCCGGCTTGAGTGAGCTGCGGCCGGTGGACTTGAGAACGGCATGGCCAGCGGGCTTGCGGCAACCACATGTGACGACCCCGGGCTGGAATCCGCTTCGTTCACGGTGAAAGCCGATCCGGTGATCCACAGCGAAGTTAATGTATTTCCTCAGCGACCAGCACAGATCAGCTCTAGGCATGACGAAGCAGATATCGTCCTCTTTTGGAAGACCAAACAAAGTAGTTTTGCTTTTACAACGAAGCACAAAGCGCCTTCACGACATGGCGGCGGCAGCAACAATACTACAGCGAGAATAAAAGTCACGCCTTCTTTCTTTGCGTGAACATTTGGGCGGCGTTATGCAGATCTTCCCACATAGTGATGTAGACATGTGAGGGCGTGTTAGAACGAGGCGTTTTAGGTAGGCGTGGCTAACTCTGAACTTTTATAAAGAATATCTCTTTGGATTTGAGACTTTAGTCTTTGCAACTTTACAGATCTTCTTTATGCACTAAGAGCTTGTAACACTCCAAAGAGAAAGGAAAAATGGAAATCGCATCATATGACCCCTTTAAAGGCACAATAAATAATTCGCTACGTATTCAAAATAAACGAAGAGACAAAGGCGTAGTTTGATGACGCCGTGACTGAGTGTGGAATCATGGGAGTTGAGGTCAGGAAGTCGTGGCCTAATGGTTAGAGAGTCGGACTCATAACCCAAAGGTTGTGGGTTCGAGTCTCGTACCGGCAGGGATTGTAGGTGGGGGGAGTGAATGTACAGCGCTCTCTCCCACCTTCAATACCACGACTGAGGTGCCCTTGAGCAAGGCACCGAACCCCCAACTTCCGCAGCTGCCCACTGCTCCGGGTGTGTGTTCACGGTTTGTGTGTGTTCACTGCTGTGTGTGTGCACTTTGGATGGGTAAATGCAGAGCACTAATTCTGAGTATGGGTCACCATACTTGGCCACATGTCACTTCACTCACTCACACTTCACTCACATCCCCACAGCCGATGTAATCCGACGGGACTTGGGCAGAAATCATGTTCATGGATGAGCTAATGATTTATTAACGTAGTAGTATGAAGCAGGGTGAGGCTGAAAGCCGTCGAAGCGAAACGAGGCGCTGAACGAGTGCAACACATGGCTCGAAAGCAACGGAGCTTTTATTATGCCACAGTCGACCGCTTCTGCTCCTTCCGTTCATGCGTATGTGGGGTAAAGCAGTGCTGTTTTATATGTTATAATGCTACTCTGTGCGGTCGTCACCGGTCTATTAAAACACACAACATATTAAAGCGTCTTTGGTGTTTCCATGTTTTCTACAAAACAAAACCGGAACTCAAGGGGTTATGACGTCATTAGCAGGCGACACAATAGACACGGTGCGTGTCACTAGTTAAAATTGCTTATTTCTCTGGATTTAAACATTCTTCGAAACATTTGGGATAACGTAAGTACACAAGTCAGCAAAATATATAACACTGTTCTAGTGGTTTTTGGATATTTTAATAAAACAATCTTACGTATTGTGCCTTTAATAAAAAAATCTTAAATATTGTGCCTTTAAGTAATTTTTAAGTAAAGTAATATACTACCCATATTAGTCAAAATTGTCTATAAAGACAGATAATGTGTGTAACTCATATGTCACTATTACATTCAGAAATAATGTAAAAAATGACTAAATATAGTTAAACTTTTATAAATAAACACTATAAACACAGTAGGCTTCTGATGCAAGAAATGGCAAATCAACCAAACAAGCAGCGCACTTCACCATCCAACTGGGGACCAAAGTCATTTTAACAAATTCACTATTCTGTGTCCATTTCCACACTGCTTAAACTATACAAGTTAAAGGAGCCATTCAAGCTCAATACATGCAATTTTCCTTGTGCTTCACAGTTCACTGTTGTTCCTCAAATAAGTGTCTAAAGTGCTTTATTTTTATAAAAATATACACGTGTTTGGTTGCTTTCTTCCCCCATCGATATCACCAGTATATATATATATATATATACATATATATACTGTATATATATATATATGTGTGTGTGTGTGTGTGTGTGTAGATATACACAAACACACACAAATTTAATTTATATAGTATCTGTCCTGCAGTATTTAGCATTAAAGTGAAATAATAATGCTAATAATTCAGACATTATTTTGCCTCACTGTAATCAGGTCCTCCTGGATGTTTGAGAATAGGTATGTTTTAAGAGTTTAGAAGAGTTTAGGAGTTTAAAAGACTGGTTAGTGTTCAATCTCCTCTTGAGCCTCAGAGCCTCTCTGGAACAGCAGGCATTCAGACAATAGAGGAGTGTGAACGATGTGTGTGAATTGGCCCTTACAGTTCCTGCTCCAGCTTACAGGGGCGCTGCTGAGAATGAGCTCAAACACTCACACACACACGTCCAGGTCCCCACTTGGTCAAAATAAAAATAAAAATCACCAGAGGCTTTTTCACTTGATTTTAGCATGATTTAAGGCATGACCAACAGGAAACCTGGAAAATATCCCCTCTTGGCTCTGAGGTCCCCTGTTGGATAGGTAGACAAGTACACTAATGCGCGCACACACACACACACAATCACACACACAGCCTGTCAGATCTCTAACATGTCATGTGTTTTTATGCAGATATTTTCTCAGTAATGAAGCTGGATTCAGTCACAGGCACCTGTACAGGTGAGATACACTGATGCCGCACAGACCTCTCTGTTTTTATTCTTCCTCAATAACTCTTGTTACAGCTGCGTGACCTTTGACCCCCAGGGTCAGCACAGTGGAGCCGTTCCATCGTGAGTGCTTGAGCTGTTCTGTGTTTAAACCTCACTGTTCATTCTATGAAGCTTCAGTGAGTCCAGACAGACGGGCCGTCCTGCTGAACTGCAGGGGTAAACCACACACACACTATATCACATTGGATTTGTCATGAATCAGCCTCATTCTGGTTTGCTAAAACACCTGAAAATTTCTTTAAACAATCTGTATTTCACGTTCAGGTCCAGGAATCCCCAAAACCACTGTGCACCTTCTAAGTAACATGAGTGGTGAGTCCAAACACACAGACACACACACACAGACACACACACACACACACAGGTTTACATGTGTGAAAAGTGGGGACTCTCCATAGGCGTAATGGTTTTTATACTGTACAGACTGTATATTCTATTGTCCTACACCAACCCTACCCCTAACCCTACCCCTCACAGGAGACTTTGTGCTATTTCAGATTTTCAATACACTCCATTCTGTGTGATTTATAAGCATTTTGAAAAGTGGGGACATGGGGTAATGTCCTGAAAAGTCACCTTCTCCTTGTAATACCTATGTTATACCATTGTCATTATACACATTTATGTCCTCATTTGTCACAAAAATGCATACACACACACACACACACAGACACACACACACTCACACACACACACACACACACACACACCCACACACACACACACACACACAGACACACACACACACAATATTATACATATATATTAATACTGTAAAGCTGCTTTGACACAATCTGTATTGTTAAAAGTGCTATATAAATAAAGGTGACTTGACTTGACACGACTGTTCTTCATCAGATCTGCCGATGTTGGATGAACAAATCAAATGTCGGACCGTTCACTTAAAGGCACACTATGTCATTTTCGCCGCTAGAGGGCACAGATTCAAAATAAAGAGACAAAGGCGTAGATTGATGACGCCGTGACTGAGTGTAGAATCATGGGAGTTGAGGTCTTCAGCCCCACAGCCGATGTAATCCGACGGGACTCGGGCAGAAATCATGTTCATGGATGAAGATGCTTTACGCGAATGATTTATTAACGTAGTAGTATGAAGCAGGGTGAGGCTGAAAGCCGCCCAAGCGAAACGAGGCGCTGAACGAGCGTGACACACGGCTGGAAAGCAGCAGAGCTTTTAGTATGCCACAGTCGAGCGCTGCCGCTGCTTCCGGTCGTGCGTATGTGGGGGAAAGCAGGGGAGCTTTTATTATGCCTCAGACGAGCTCTTCCGCTGCTTCCGGTCGTGCGTATGTGGGGGAAAGCAGGGGAGCTTTTATTATGCCTCAGACGAGCTCTTCCGCTGCTTCCGGTCGTGCGTATGTGGGGGAAAGCAGGGGAGCTTTTATTATGCCTCAGACGAGCTCTTCCGCTGCTTCCGGTCGTGCGTATGTGGGGGAAAGCAGGGGAGCTTTTATTATGCCTCAGACGAGCTCTTCCGCTGCTTCCGGTCGTGCGTATGTGGGGGAAAGCAGGGGAGCTTTTATTATGCCTCAGACGAGCTCTTCCGCTGCTTCCGGTCGTGCGTATGTGGGGTAAAGCAGCAGGTATTGTGCCTTTAATAAAAAAATCGTACATATTGTGCCTTTAAATGGTGATATGGGCGAGTGTGTGTGAGTATTAAAGCACAGACTGCTGTGTAAATGTAACGTTTGCGTGTTGTGCGTGTCTGTTTTTTCTCAGTTTAGCATCTGCATCTCACTATATGAGACATGAACACATGAACTTCATCTGAGACTCGTGTCACCAGCATTTCACTTTTTACTTTGAGAAAACTATCGAAACAGAAACTCAAAGGTGTTTGTTGCATATCTAATTATAATGCAATGTTAGATAGGGCCATGTGTTCATTTCATTGATAAAAGAGAATGAACGACTGTTCTTTTAAGGATTTTAGGAACTGGGAGTGATGCTGGTGCTAGAATGTTTTTTTCACACTCAGTACAGTTAAGTTAAGTAATGCGAGAGGTTGACAAGAACAATAAATAAAAAAAATAAGCTTAAGTTCAAGTAGGCTACGAGTCGCCTTTATAAACACAACCGTCTTAATGACAAACCACCAAAAAAAAAGTTTGGCTTAACTTGAAAAAACTGTAACAGATTACATTACAATTGTAAAGTAGAATGTAATAATACTAATAATAGTAATAATAATACAGTTTATTAAAACATTAGTTTTAAAGAATATCACACAATTTTCGTCCATGATTTAAAAAGTCATTGAAACACTGTTGCACTTTGAATTATTTGAACTTCATTTGATTACATTTTAAAAGATTGTTTATGCATGCATTTGATTGCTAATGTTTTTGATAATAAAACTGTATTAAACAATAAAATATGGAATCTAGAAAAAAATGGAAAACAACAAATTTGGAGAAAGTATTAAACAGGTTTCATGAGGCCCTACAATCATGCTCTGCCCTCTTTCAGCCCTACTTTCCCATTTACTCTGTGCTGCCCTGTCGAAAAAGGCAAAGGGCCTAAAATAAAATAAAATACATAATGAAACAAATATATATATTAGTTCCTCAAAAAATGGCAGGACACACCGAACCTTAAGCTGTCTTGTTTTCTTTCTCTTCTGCTCTGTAGATCACGTGACTGTAGATGCTCGTCTGGAGATCAGAGAATTTCTCCAAAAGAAACAAACTCCAGTTAGACAAATCAGGAATTTACTGATTAACAATCAGGGTATGAAGTCATCATCATCATCATCACAGTCATCATCATCACTACCATCACCAACTTGACAAACAGGAAATAAATACAACAATAAAAAATGCCAATGAGATTTTCATCTTAGTCATTATAATTGCTAACATCTGATGCCATAAACCTCACATCCCTGACCATGAATGAAAACTGAAAAGCATCATATCAGAACAAACATCTGAGAAAAAGCACATCACGTCCTCTTAACATTCATCGGACAGAAGTTACAGGTAAATCAATCTGAAGACAACATATCAGATGAGTCGAACATAAACCCTGTCCAAATATTTCAAACCTCCTCAATGAAAGTCTGATTACTCAAAGATCTCACGTGTGAAAGATCTCACACACCACAACAGGACTGACGAAGAGCATCTGAAGAACAACCTCAAGCTAATCGCAGGAAAACGACACTGGCACATTTGAGCCAGAAGAGAGATCTGAAACAAACTGTTCTTTGGGAACTAAACATAGAGGAACTTCCACAGCAACCTTACGAGGACTGGAAAAAGCGCTGTTCTTCCTCAGTATTTGTGACTTGTTGTCCAGTTGAAATATTTAAACATTCTTAAATCAAGATACATTTATTGGAGAAGCAAAATGGCATGTATTGTATCAAGATACTTGTTGTGATGCTAAGCACGCTTCCATTCAACCTTTTTCTAGAAAAATTAATGTTGGCAGGTATTTTAGCGTACACACACTTTAAGATAATGTTTAGTAAATGAGGCCTCAGACTGCATGTGCTTTGTGCCATTCACACCGTTATGAACAAAAATAAATCACAAATAAGCAGCAACAAAAAAAAGATTCAGATTTTTGCCTGCAGTCTGAATGTAGTCTAGGATGGTTTGCACTCGTGTTTTTGCTGTAAGTGACTGATGTGTGTTTACTGTGTGTTTACAGCACTGAGACTCGAGCTCAGCTTCCCTCCGCAGTTTGAAGAGAGTAAACGACATCCGCTCCTGCTGCTGCTGTATGAGCTCACACACACACACATTACATTTAGTCATTTAGCAGACGCTTTTATCCAAAGCGACTTACAAAGTAGAAGCAATCAGACCAACGAGAGAGCAACAATATACAAGTGCTGTGACGAGTCTCAGTTAGTCTAGCACAGTGCACATAGCAAGGTGTTATTTATATAAATATATTAGACCGAATAGAATAGAATAGAATAGAATAGATAAGTGCTAGTATTAATTGGTCAGGTGATGGCGAAAAAGATGTGTCTTTAGATGTTTTTTGAAAATGGCTAAAGACTCAGCTGCTTGGATTGAGATCGGCAGGTCATAGCAAAATGGCATGTATTGTATCAAGATATGTGAGTTTATACTTAAACCAAGAGTAAATATCAAATAAATAAAAAAAGAGCACAGTAAATATATATTGATTTAACAATGTTTATTTGTACTGGAAAAAAAGGGCAAAACTGTAACACCGAAGAATACATAAGTATTCACAAACAAACCAGGTTATTTTTCAAGAACACAAATAATCATCATTGTCACCATAAACATTATCATTTGTTTTTTTCATTTGTTCACAATCTGTNTCTAGGATGGTTTGCACTCGTGTTTTTGCTGTAAGTGACTGATGTGTGTTTACTGTGTGTTTACAGCACTGAGACTCGAGCTCAGCTTCCCTCCGCAGTTTGAAGAGAGTAAACGACATCCGCTCCTGCTGCTGCTGTATGAGCTCACACACACACACATTACATTTAGTCATTTAGCAGACGCTTTTATCCAAAGCGACTTACAAAGTAGAAGCAATCAGACCAACGAGAGAGCAACAATATACAAGTGCTGTGACGAGTCTCAGTTAGTCTAGCACAGTGCACATAGCAAGGTGTTATTTATATAAATATATTAGACCGAATAGAATAGAATAGAATAGAATAGATAAGTGCTAGTATTAATTGGTCAGGCGATGGCGAAAAAGATGTGTCTTTAGATGTTTTTTGAAAATGGCTAAAGACTCAGCTGCTTGGATTGAGATCGGCAGGTCATTCCATCAGCTGAGGAAAGTCCAGGAAAAGGTCCGTGAGAGTGATTTTGTGCCTCTTTGGGATGGCACCACAAGTCGTCATTCACTTGCAGAACGCAAGCTTCTGGAGGGCGCATAGAGACAAGAGAGCATTACAATAGTCCAGTCGGGAGAGAACAAGAGGACAAGGAGTTGTGCAGTCTGCTCTGTTAGGAAGGGTCTAATCTTCCTAATGTTGTATAAGGAAAACCTGCAGGACCGGGCCTTTGTATCAATATGGTCTTTGAAGCTCAACTGATCATCCATCACAACTCCAAGGTTCCTGGCTGTCCTGGAAGGAGTTATGGTTGATGAACACAGCTGTATAGAGAGGTTTTGATGAAGTGCTGGGTTGGCTGAGACCAAGAAGCAGTTCTGTCTTAGCAAGGTTGAGCTGAAGGTGATGATCCTTCATCCAGCCAGAAATGTCTCTCAGACAGGCTGCAACGTGAACAGCCACTGTCAGATCATCTGTTTGGAATGAGAAGTAGAGTTGAATGTCATCAGCATAGCAATGATAGGAAAAGCCATGTTTCTGAATGACAGATCCTAAAGATGACATGTAGATGGAGAAAAGAAGTGGTCCAAGCACTGAGCCTTGAGGAACCCCAGTAGCAAGAAGTTGTGACTTAGAAACCTCACCACTCCAAAACACCCTGAAGGACCTACCAGAGAGGTAAGACTTGAACCACTGGAGTGTGGTTCCTGAGACGCCCATCTTCATGAGGGTGGACAGGAGGATCTGGTGGTTAACTGTGTCAAAAGCAGAATATTGAATGAATATATGAAGAAAATTGCAAAGTCATCAGCAGTACGAGTTGATGAAGGAGGAGGGGGAGGAGGACAGAGAAGAGAAGAAAAGGTTTTGAAAAGTGTGCGAGAGTCGGAACATTTGTTAATTTTGTTGTGGTAGTATGTTGTTTTAGCAGTGGAGACACTTGCAGAGAAGGAGGAGAGGAGTGACTGAGATACACTAAGGTCAGTAGAGTTTTTTGATTTGCACCACTTCCTCTCTGCAGGCCTGAGTCTAGAGCGATGTTCACGGAGAACATCAGACAGCCAGGGGGCAGAGGAGGTGGTGCATGCTGGTCTGAATGAAAGGGGGCAAAAGTTGTCTAAGCAAGATGTTAGAGTGGAGCAAAGAATGTCAGTAGCACTGTTTGTGTCCAGTGCTGAAAACTGAGAGGGTGGAGGAAGTGAGGATGAAACCATAGAGGATAGGCGAGTGGGAGAGTGAGCGTAGGTTACTCCGAAAGGTGACCTGTGGAGTGTGTCTTGTGTCCGGGGTCAGTGTGAGGTTAGAAGTGATGAGAAAGTGGTCTGAGATGTGCAATGGTGTAACTAACGTCTAATGGTAGACTATCAAATTTCAATTATTTTGAAATAAGTAGATCCCTCCACCCCTCCCAATCGGGCGAGGGGTGTGGGAAAATGTGAAATTAATGGTGAGAGCTGCAGGAGTGGCAGTGTCCTCAGGTTTGGGTTAGTTTCAGTTAGGGCCATGAGGTTGAAATTTGAATGAGTAGCAATAGATGAAAGAAAGTCTGCTTTGTTTACAGCAGACTGGCAGTTCCAGAGATCAATTGGAATAGAGAGTAAAGTAGTAGAGGACATAGGGACAGTACGCAGATTATTAGAATTGCGCTGCCTCCAACATACAGTGCGTGATTTACGAGTGTTAGTAGTAATAGTAGAGATTTGAAAGCACATATTGAGAACAATTGACTAGAACAAGTAGATGAGAACAAGTTATACAAAAAGTAAAGAGAGGGGAAAAAAAATCAATACTCAAGTGCCTTGTTGGTGTCCTTGCTCGTTGGAGTAGCGCAGGGAGAGTCGATGGTCTTTACACGAGGACTGCCGTGACCGCTGCCGCAGTGTACTGAGCAAATATATACTCCCCTGATTCAACGTACTTGAATGCAGCTGGCCATGCCTTACTACTTATTAACCAAAACAGCAAAGCCACGTGATACGCATGGGAACAAACGCGACTTGAGCACGCGTTTCCCACGGTAAACACAGTAAACAAAACAATGTGTCCTAGCAACAACAACCGCCCTAAAATCTAATGAGAAAAGATATAAAACACTTACAGACTGCTGTCCCCTTCTGCTGCTCGACTGCTTACTTGCAAACAAGGTCAATTATACCTGGCTTTGGCCACGCCTTACTACTTATTAACCGAAACTGCAAAGCCACACGATATGCACGAGAACAAATGCGACTTGAGCACGCATTTACAACACACACACACACACACACACACACACACACACACACTCACACATATACACACACACGCACTCGCTCACTCACACACTCTCTCACACACACACACGCACACACACACACACACACACTTGCATTTGTGGTTTACGGGGACTCTCCATAGGCGTAATGGTTTTTATACTGTACAAACTGTATATTCTATTGCCCTACACCAACCCTAGACCTACAGGGTTTACAGGACAGGAAGTAAAAAAAAAATACCCATGTCATTATACACATTTGTGTCCTCATAAACCATATATACCAGAACACACACACACACACACACACACACACACACACAGTACTATCAAGAGAAGCTGGAGCACTGATGATTGGAGGGAAACTGAAGAGTGGGCTGATCAGAATAGAACAGAGTAGAATAAAGAATGAAAAAGAAAGAGAGAGAGAGAGAAAACAGAACTACTAAATTTGTCAATTATTTATTAATTAAACCATTTAAAGTAAGACAAATCCTTTTTGATTTTATTCCCTCACTCACACACACACACACACACTCACTCACACACACACACACTCATTAACATATAAAACACACACATGCTCACTAACAAATAAAAGTAAAACACACTAACAGACATACACACACTCATTAACATATAAAAAACACACACACATGCTCACTAACAAATAAAACACACTAACACACATACATAAACACTACTGAGTCTCTCAAGATTATTTAAAAGCATGAAGTCCTTCGCTTGTGTAGTGAACACATAATACGTTCCGTGTACACGTACATTCATTAACATCTGTAATTAATTTGGAATCAAAATATCTAAAGTGTGTTGTTTTATTAAGAAGGCTATTTAGCAACACTTATTATTTTTATTAATTAATTAATAACATTTTTTGCTAAAATAATATATTAGAATCTATTTTACTCGCCTAAAATTTTACTTTCACTAAATATTTAGTGAGAGAGAGAGTTCTTTTTTTAGGAAGCAGGTTTTGATAATCACTAGTATGGATGAATACAGTATCTGGAAACGATCAAGCCGCATCGATGACCTCTGACCTCTGAGTGTGTGTGTGTGTGTGAGGCAGTGACTCTGACCCCGGCGGTCAGCAGGTGAGTGAGTGCTTTCGTCTGGACTGGACCGATGAGCTGGTCAGCTGTGAGGATGTGATCGTGGCGCGGCTGGATGGCAGGGGAAGCGGCTGTCAGGGCCAGCAGATCCTCCAGGACGTTTATCAGCGTTTGGGACTCGTGGAGACGGAGGAGCTGCGCTCTGTTTTACAGTGAGTGCACTAAACCTCAAACCTCCATCTACTGTACAAAAGTCTGAGACATAGATGTTTCACAAAAACACTGAAGGTGTTTCATATCCTTTGCTCTAGTGTGCCAGAAAGAATTCCTTCAGCAAATCTTGTAATAATCCACTGACTTTTTCATTTTGTATGAAGCTTAAAATGTATATTTCCTACTGGCACATTAAAGCAAAAAAAAAAAAGTAAATTAGCAGCTTAAAACAAAATTTTTCTGCATCTCATGTGTTAATCTAGACTTTAGCACAGGACTCTATGGGAGCGATGTAAAAACTTGATGTGGATGTTGAAGGGTTTGTGTAAGAAATTTGCAGTCTACATGAGGCATTCATCGTCTCCGCTACGGTGGATATAACAGTGATCTTAAATGAGTTTTTCCCCATATCATCATTATATTTGTCAACGCAGGTATCTGATGGAGCAGCCGTATATTGATGGAGGCCGAGTCGGAGTTTTTGGCAAGGTGAGGTTAGTCACACCAGACTCATTAAAGCGATCGCTCACCCAGAAATTAAATTATGTCAGCATTTACTCTCCATCATGACATTTCTAAACTGTGTGACTTTCTTTCTTCCCCTGAACACAAAATAAGATATTTTGAAGAATGTTGACTTTCAATGTATGGACAAAAACAAACACTGACACATTTCACAAAACATCTGCTTGTGTTCTGCAGAAGAAAGTCAGTCATACACATTAGGAACGACATGATGGAGACTAAATGATGACAAAATAACATCTATCCTTTACTGTCTGCAGAAACCACAGAAGCCATACAACTGTCAAGTCAAATAATAATTGTGTGACTTACACTCTGCAGAAAGGAAATAAATTGCCCAAAAAAGCACAGACATTTAAACAAATCAGCTGCTTTAAATAAAAACTGCATCTCTGTCGGGCAAACCAAGATAAAAATACCTGTTCAGACCAGAATTAAAATTTGACTCTATTACAGAAATAGAAACAGGCTCTGCAAGATCAAAATCTAGTGTTTGTGTGAAGTTATCTCAGAAGTGTTTTGCAGATGTGTGTGTGTGTGCTCATGATGAGTGTGTGTGTGTGTGTGTGTGTGTGTGTGTGTGCACGCAGGCATATGGTGGGTTCCTGAGCTCTATTCTGCTGCTCTCACACGGATCTGAACTCCGCTGCGGCGCGGCTGTGAGTCCAGTGTTTGACTGGCAGCTCTACGGTACATGATACACACACACACACACACACACAGACACTCCTCATGCACACACACACACTCATCATGAACACATACACACCCATCATGAACACACACACACACACAAACACACACACACATCATGAACACATACACACACTAATCATAAACACACACACATCATGAACACACACACACATACACACACACACTCATCATGAACACACACACACACACAGATACTCATCATGAACACACACACACATCATGAACACATACACACACTAATCATGAACACACACACATCCTGAACACACACACACACACACACACTCATCATGCACACACACACACTCACCATGAACACACACACACACACACACACTCATCATGCACACACACACACTCACCATGAACACACACACACACACACACACTCATCATGCACACACACACACTCACCATGAACACACACACACACACACACACTCATCATGCACACACACACACTCACCATGAACACACACACACACACACACACTCATCATGCACACACACACACTCACCATGAACACACACACACACACACACACTCATCATGCACACACACACACTCACCATGAACACACACACACACACACACACTCATCATGCACACACACACACTCACCATGAACACACACACACACACACACACACACAAACACTCATCATGAATGCACACACACACACACTAACACCCATCATGAACACACACACACACACACACACACACACACAGACACTAGTCTTATCGTTGTGTTTCTGTTTGCAGCTTCAGCTTTTACAGAGCGATACTTTGGATTCCCTCTACAAAATGAGCTCAAATACAAGGTGAGATGTTGCTGCTGTACGATTAGAGACACAAAGACATGTGATATTTAGATCACTGGCATCTCTGTAAAGCCCCGTTCACACCACCAGCCACACAATCTCATTTATTTTAACCAAAGCTGGTGACTTTCAGCAACAACAACTGTTGGGGCAAAATATGGACGTCCAGCAACGCGACAAAGACGAGAACAGTTTTACTTTTACCTTCTTTGCAGCCCTATATATTATTCTTTCACGTTATATGTTTAATTTGTCATGAAAACTGTTGTGAATGGCATCAGTGAATGTGATGCAGTGTGAATCTCAGATCTCAGCTGACGGTGTGAACGGAGCTCAGCGTCACACTCTTACTGTGTGTGTGTGTGTGTGTGTGTGTGTGTGTCCATCAGACCTCCAGTTTCCTGCTGAACATCACGCGCTCTGAGAACTTACGCTTTCTGATTCTACACGGGACAGCAGATGGTGAGCTTATGAAAGAAAACTCACAAACCTTCAGACAGAATGGCTGCATCATCATGACTTCTTATCTCTCCTTGTTAGCAAACGTTCATTTTCAACACACTGCAGAACTAGTGAAGCTGCTGTCTGTGATTAACATCAACTACAGGTTACAGGTGAGACTTTCAGACCGACATGCACCTACATGCCTCTGAGCTCACGCTTGACCTCTGACCTCTGTGCAGATCTTCCCCGATGAGGGTCATGATGTCATCAGCAGGCGCTACATGCTGCACTCACTCGTCTCCTTCTACAGAGACTGTTTTATTGACAATCTACCTGTTCCAGTGGAAACCAGTGACGACGACTAGGAAATCGACTTGTGACCCGTCTGCTGTCATTTGTGTCGATCCGACCTGAACAAAGAGACAGAGAGCGTTGAGTCTGAGGACACGCTTCAAATACTCTTATTTATGCTTTTCATAATTTGTTCACACTAGCATTAGTCTGTATTTAGCAGCAGCGTGACTGATGTAGAGTGTCACTCTAAACATGTTGAAAGAAATCACTGTCATTAAAAACATCAAATATTATGGACAATATGGTTATTAATTATATCTTACCAGTCTGAGCTCCCGCTTTCGGGTCCACTTGGATCCGAAAACCCGAGGTCCGACTCGAGCGGGTTCGGGTCCAAAACTTCATCAAGTACCTCGGACACAAAATAAACATGCTTTTTCCAAATGGACCCGATTAGACCCGAATTTGTAGGCTACTTTCACTTTTGTGTTAAGTGAGGAATGCACATGGAAAAGGAGCATAGGCTACATTTGTAACCTCGCACACAGAAATCATCTTAGAGATATGCGATCCATCAGGAAAATCCCCTCGCTTCATTATGCTGCCTGTTCATATAGGGCTTTTCTTTTTTGTGTGCAGAAGTCTTTCGCCGGAGATCAGGTTGCAGACAACAGCAAATCCATGAATTAGTAGGCTTTCGATTTATTTTTTATCAAACTATCATGTTTATTTTTCAAATCCACTGGTCACAATTGAAAGCCGAGCTCAGAAATAACTTGTATCCATCAGGCAGGCACTAATATAAAGTAGCCTAATAATACATTGAATAAATGTTAATGAAATCAAAGTAATGGAGAAGCGGACAAATCAGTGGGCAGGACACCGGGATTTTTCCTGACTGACTGACTGCGGGGCTGCAGGCTGTACACACGTCAATGCCGTTTACGTTCGGGTCCAGTCGGGTTCGAAATTAAATGCTGTCAGGTCGGACTCGGGTCTAATTTCATCGGGTCTGTCTCGGGTCGGGTTTTTCTTTAAAACATTTTTATTTATCCACGTCGATTCGGGTCGGGTACAGATTTTAGGACCCGAGAAGACCTCTAGCTCCCGCTGCATCACTGACTGCGAGTCCTCTGGTTTTCTGGGCTCATTCTCATCCTGATTTATCAGCCATCCCATCCTCTCCAAAAGAATAAGACTGTAAACATCAGCGAGTCATTCTGTCAGACGATGCTGATTTCTTATTTCATTCACTGAAACTCACAGCCTGTCAGTTTGAGAAACTCTTCTACTACTGCAATCTGACACAATATAAGCTGTTATATATAAACATTATTACAGGGGAAAACTGCTGTAGAAAAACAAACAAACATTCATTTTCTACCTTTTCTGTCATTTTTATTCAAATTACAGCCTTAAAATCTGCATTTTTATGACCTGAACAAATAAAACAAAACTACAGCATACAAAAACATATCTATAGGTGTATATATAGCAATACATCTTTAATACTGAATCGATTCAACTAATAACACTATAACAAACTTTTTTTTTAAAGAGCTACTTGTTTAGTCTGCATAAACAAAAATAAAATAAAACTCTCACTCGAGTGCATTGTGTCTCGTCATTAGTAAAGCTACGAATCAGAAGTATGTTTTTTCTGTCTCTGCATATGTTCATGTATATCCAGTATGGGCACCAGCATTTATACTTAACTAAGTATTAGGAATTTGTCAATTTAACCTTATAAACGTAACTGCTAAAATCATGTTTCAAACTTCAAATACAGAAACACTGGCAGGCAAATGCAGAATCAGCTGATGTTTCTGACCGGCTGCCAGCTCAGTGCAGTTACAGACATTGATTAACCTCGTTTGTATGAGTCACAGGTTCAGGCTCCTGGTCTCTCAGAGGCCTGCAAGCACACCGTTACACTGAACACACACCGACGGTGTGGGGTCTTTTCCCTTTGAGTTTGGCTCATGTGTTAGTGGATAGATGTGCTGCAGCCCAGCCGGTCTTCACATGTAATGCTGCTAACATCAGCCAAAAAACATAAGATCACTGAACAGAACAAAACTCAACCTCAAACTCTTCGACAAAATATGGCTGGTATATGTGTGGATATTTAATACAGTGGGCCTCATTTATAAAATGTGCGTACGCACAGATTTGATCGTAGAGTGTACGCAAAAATCCACGGCAACATTCATATTTATAAAAATGGTCTTTGACGTGGAAAAGAGCTTAGCGCCACGTCAGGGTCGGAGCAGATGTACACTTTTGTTTGCCCAAGTGCTGCAGGTTTTTGGAAATATAAGCCTATCTGAGAGATGATCGTAAGATCAAATTTAGGATGGATTCTGCGCAACATTTTATAAAAGAGGCCCAGTATGTATAAGCACAGTCTTATCTATAGTAACAGAGTTTCAAGGAATCTCTTTTAATCAGGAAACAAAAATATTTTCATCATGTTTTAAGAATAAAATGTTATATAAATCAGATGAACATTATGAAACTTTAAGAAAAATAAATGTAAAGTTTGCAACTGTATTACTGTGATGTGAGAGCTTGTCACTAAAACACTCTTTATGATAGTTTTGGTGCAGCTTTTTGTGCAACTTTATTTGAAAATATTCTTGTAGTCACATTCTATTGATACATGAAAAATGATTTCCACTAAACTAAAGTTACAATGCATTCCCACACAGGAACTAAATACTTACAGAAACTGCAGTCAGGAATAATCAATGAGCTCATGTTTCCTCGACAGACTCCAATCCTTCAGATATACACTCCATAAATGAACTTCACAGAGTTAATAAACAATGAACCAACAATGAACTGACTTTAACTGAAAAACTGTTACTATTGTCCTCTTTTCAGAGCTGCTTTACAGCAGAATTGAATTGTGTTTGCAACATTGAAACACTATTTGGTAACACTTTAGAATACTGTTCCATCGTTAATGAATAACTACACAGGAACAAATGACTAATGCACCATCCTAGTAACTACTATTATCTAACAAGAAACTGATTAACGATTAAGTAATAGCGCTCAGATGAAACTGGTAGATCATTATTAGCTAATCAATAACTGCTATTTTTCATATATCCTGGAGAACTACTGTATACATGTTCATAATTAATATTAATTATGCATAATGTATAATTAATTCTAAAATGAAGATCATGGTAACCCACTAGTAATGACTCCGATATCCTGTATTAGTATTACCAAATTATTACCAAAAGTATTACCAAATCCTTCTAAAGGAACTACTAATTACTTGGATCAGTATTCTGAAGTGAAAAGCATCATAACTCCCTAATATTGGCTGACGTCATTTTAAGCTTTTGAGATATATGAACGGTTTTAGATAGTAATGACCCAAGTGTTACTACATCCTTCTGAAGAAATTAATAATTACTTGGATCAGTATTCTAAAGTGAAGATCGCAGTAACCCACAAATGATTTAAGAGTTACGTAATCTAGCAAAATTAATTACTAACCAGGACCTTACAAAACCCTCAAAAGTTTACAATGATTTCAGTCATTACTAGAGAATTATCATGTTATTCACTTTAGAATACTGATCCAAATATTAGCAATTCCTTCTGAAGAATTTGGTAATACTTGAGTCATTACTAGTGGGTTACAATGACCTTCACTTTAGAATTAATTATACATTATTCATATTTATTACGCACCTGTATACAGTAGTTCTTAGTATTCCTTGGGTGTGTATGAAAAAGTAGTAGTTACTGATTAGCTAACCATGAACTACCACATTCCACTAAGCACTATTACTTACGAATTCATTAATCAGAGTTTCTTGTTAGATACTAGTAGAGTGCTTATATTGTGTTACTCATGTGTTCTTGTGTAGTTATTTATTAATGATGGAACAGTATTCTAAAGTATTACCCACTATTTTCCTGATTAACACTGTGACGACACAATCTGTATTGTATAAAGTGTTTGCTTTATGTGTATAACCAGGTTCATATTGAATAATTTTCAGCACAAAACCCATGTAAATGTTCCCACTGCCACTGGCTGGAAATTCAGCGATCCTGTCTTGATATGCACTACTTGACATGCCAAATTAAGCAGCAATTTGCTGGTTTTGTGTCAGTATTCATTCATGTTTCCAAGGCCAGTGGATGAGTTACAGGGACAATCCTACAGATACGGGAGTATTTTATGATATTTTATGATCGGCGCTTATGAGCTTGAGAAAGGTCACTGCTCGCTGCCAAAGAAAGAAAGGTCAGACAGCTTTAGAGCGACACCAGGGTGAGTAAATAACCAGTGAACTGCCATTTCCAGTGATGTTCAGTAGCACATCTTTACCTGCAGCACAGCGGTTAACGGAGACACCTGACGCTCACAGGACAGATTCCTGATCCAGCAATCCTGTCAACCATATTAAAGAAATAACAGACATCCAAAGTAATGCAAATCAAAGCGTGTCTTTTTCCAATAACTGAGCTGAAGTATGCAGCATTCATTCACTCCAGGCCGTCTGTGAATGTGTTCTCATAATCGTGCCGTCATTCTGATGTTAGCGGTCGCTCCTGCTGACGGTCTGGCTGCGTGACTCTGATGGTAAAATATAGCACATCAAAATGAAATCGTGCTGTTTTTGGACTAGTTGTTTATTTATAGACATGACTGTTATAACTAGAGGACAATAACAATCAACCCAAACCCCTCCTCCCCCCCACCAACAGTAAAACTAAACAGTCAGCAATACAAATAAACTGATTCAAAACAGTCTGAACGGATCCGTCTGATGAATGTCCAAAGACACATCTGTGCCCCCTCTTCTGTCCAGCACACAGCAGCACCATCCCACAATGCACTGCACATACACACAGAGCGTCATGCACGTGTGCTGCTCTCTTCACAAACATCCTCCAGCTTTCAACGGATGGAATTACGCTTCTTCTTAGCGAGTGGAGAAACGGTGAGAAATGCAGCTCCTCTGGAAGCTGACAACATACCGACAGACAGAAAGTGGCAAAAGAAGTGAAGCAAAGCAAAAGGACCATGCAATGGCTGACTGGAACAGCTCCACCCGACGGTCTGTGCTGTGATTGGCCAATGCATCCGCCAGTCAGAGATCTTAGTGATTTATGATATGTGAAATATTGCAATCCATTTCCAGTGATAATGATCCATAGGCCAGATACACTCACTCTGTCACACACTCTCACTCACACACACACACCACACCACACCACACCACACACACACACACACACACACACACACACTCACACACACACACACACACACAAACACACACACACACACACACACACTTACTCACTCTCTCTCACACACACACACACACACTCTCACTCACAAACACACACTCTCCTGGCTCTCTCTGTTTATCTGAGTGTTCTCTGGATGCTTGTCCAGTGTGTTGTATTGTCCTGATGTGTGTGTGTGTGTGTGTGTGTCAGTGTCAGCATGTGTTTCTGTGTTGCGTCTCATCTTCACTCTACTCTTCCTCTTCCTCCTCCTCCTCACTGATGGGAAGCACCTCCTCCTGCAGGCAGGATCTGAAGTAGCTGCTCAGTGTTGAAGCCACGTGCCGCTGGCTGCTCTTGGACAAGAAATGACCTTCGTCTGGATAAATCTGAAGAACAACCATCCAGAAAACCATCAACAAACAAGACTAGTCAAGCATTGATAAACAAAGCCACACTAATGCTGAAACACACGTCCATCTTCAGTGTTAAGTACCTGCAGTGTGTAATTCGCTCCCACCTTCACCAGGTTCTTAATGAGCTCGGCCGTGTGCTGGAAGTGAACATTTGCTGCAGGAAACAGAATTTGAGTGTTTGAAGACTGGCTCAGGGACAGAGTAATGCGATCAAATGATCTGCTATGAGAGGTCGTTTCTATTGTGAATATAGCGGCTTCACCTCAAGTATCCAAAAATAGTTACAAGAGAAACAAGCAAGAACACATATATTCTACACACACACACACTTACACACACACACACACACACATTCACACACACGCACAACACACTCACACACATGCACAACACACAAACACACACTCACACACTCACTCACACACACACACACTCTGGTGTAACTGACCGT
>JADLZM010033028.1:2002003-2024503 GCA_018148995.1 Sinocyclocheilus maitianheensis | reverse complement strand
AATGATACTACCAACAGCCCACAGTAATGCAATTTGGCAGATTTATTTATTTATTTATTTCTGTAAAGTAACTAACAGCAGGGGCGCCTGCAGGATTTCTTCCGAGGGTACGCACAGATGGGGGGGGGGGGGGGGGGGGGGGGGGGGGGGGGGGGGGTGTTGACACGAATGTGACGAATGTAAGCAGAACGAATGTGTCACACGTTTTAAACTCAACAAAATGGTAAAATACATATATCAAGAGCATGCTCACAGATGAAAACGACAAATAAGAAAACAGCGTTGGATGAAGTGGATTAGAGTCCAGCACGGCCCTCAAATAGGCCCAAGCCCATCTTTTTTCCCCTTCTCCCAAAACAGCTTATACTACCGTTTCAGCTATTAAAATAGTTCAGTTTTGTATGTAAAGGAAAAGTGATTATATTTAGTTTTTTTATAAAGTTAATTTAAAAAAATGATTGGAGCATTTTTTGTTCGTTAAATATAAGTTTTTGTTTTTTAAAGTAACGACCAAGCACCCAGCGGCAGACAATGATTTGATCATAGCCTATGTTTGGTCATAGCCTTCTCAAATCATCACGACTTGCCTAAAATAAAATCTATAGATATAAAACAGTTCAAGCAGACGCATATCCAATAGTTTGTGCGGAGAGTGGAAGCTGAAGCTCTGCAGCACATGGAGGCACCAGCGCTGTCACTCGCATTTCTTTCTAACAGTGGAAACAACTTGAAATACTCAGTCATTTTTGCTCATAAAGGTAAGAGAAGTACATCATTCTAAACTGTAAAGGGCCTAGTTTTATTTGTGTGCACTCACAATATCAACAAAATGTTGTGCTTTTATAAAATAGAGAAAACAAACGCTTTCTGCCATCTCGGTCTTGAACGGGGCGCTTCACAATGATGAACCTAAACTCAGCGAATTGCTTCTCAGACATGATAAAAACATATGGAAAGCTTTAAATTACTACTTTAAAATTAAATAATTCTAATCAAAAATAGAAACTCTTTCATTATGTAATCCCTAAAGATGCATTTCTCTCTAAAGGCACATCCAATGAGGAGACGGCGAGTCATTTTCTTTCATCACCATAATTGATGGATGTCTAAAATATAAAAATAAGGAAAAGCCTAAAACAAGCCCGATTATAATTAGCGTTTTATTTTATAATTCTGTACAATTAAAAATAAAACAAATTATGCGGAGAGGAGAGGAGGTGGAGGAGGAGGAGGAGGGAGAGAAAGAGGACGTGGTAAATGAGGAGGAGGAGGAGGGAGAAGAAGGGCAAGGAGACAAGCAGTCTCAGATGAAATTCAAGCCACTTTCCATGTCCATGTCCATGGTATGACTATGAGGGTGGCTGGGCAACGAGTACAGCCAAATTTGAGTCCCTTCACCGTCACCTCCATCATCAGAACCTTCAGGGAGGAAAACAGGTAGGTGTACTTACAGTAAGACTGCTCTGTACAGTAACTTTAGAGTGCATACAATGTTGCACTATGCTACTGTAATAAAGAAATGCATCAAATTGCCTTGCATACAGATAGAGTTTCAGTATGTTTCCATTTATTCCTGTAAAAAGGATGTGTTACAGTTACAGTAACGAGTGCTTCTATTTTTGTAGGACACAGAGACGACCACCTGGTGGAGGCAGGCTAAGGCTTTTGTCGGAGGAGCAAAAGAGGGAGCTTGTAAACATGGTCATTGCCAATAATGTAATCCGCCTGCGAGAGATTCAAAGGAGAGTGACTGAGGAAAATCATAATTTTCGAGGGATAAATGCCATCAGCCTCTCCACATTTGATAGTATCCTCTGAAAGCACCGGTTCCGGATGAAACAGGCGTCCCACGTCCCTTTCGAATGAAACTCTGACAGAGTGAAAGACCAACTAGTGGAATATGTTAAGGTATGAGTTTTGATATCGTATGAAGTATTGTGTACCATCAATATACGTTTAGCAGTTTATGCTGCCATTTGTGTCCTCTTGAACTGTGATTCAGGGCAGTGATTTACTCTACTGTGTTTCATGTGTTTTGCAGAGAATCTTTGAGATTGAAAGCCGGTCTGTTCCCCATGACATTATCTTTGTGGATGAGGCTGGTTTCAACCTGACCAAAAGAAGGAGAAGGGGGAGGAACATAATTGGCCATCGGGCTATTGTAAATGTCCCTGGTCAGCGTGGAGGGAATGTCACTATGTGTGCCGCCATCAGCCAACGAGGGGTACTCCACCGTCATGCCATTCTAGGACCCTATAACACTATGCTCCTCCTTGCTTTCCTTGACGGTCTAAGAGAGCATATGTTCCAGCTGGACCTCAGGGAACCAGCACAGCCAGAGCAGCCTCGTTACATTGTTGTTTGGGATAATGTCAGCTTCCATCGCGCTGCTCTGGTTCGTGACTGGTTTACCAATAACCCGAGGTTTTCTAACATCTTTCTGCCTGCATACTCTTCCTTTCTAAACCCGATAGAGGAGTTTTTTTCGGCATGGCGGTGGAAAGTGTATGACAGAGAACCTTATATCCGTGCTCACCCCCTCCAGGCCATGGAAGAAGCCTGCCTATCAGTAGATGCATGCCAGGGGTGGATCAGGCATGCAAGAGGATTTTACCCTCGCTGCCTGGCTAGGGCCAATATAGCCTGTGATGTGGACGAGACTTTCTGGCCTGACCCAGAACAAAGATGGGATGCTGAGGCGGAAATTTTTTTTTTTTTTTACACTAGTGCTGTGTAGTACATGAATGAATAAAAATGTGCCAATGTATACATTGGTTGTGTCTTTTGTGTTCATGTGAAAAGGTTTTTGAGTGGGAGAACCACAAGCAACATAACTTACCAGTTTTGGATATATTGTTTTGAATTTATTGCACCAGTGTGTAATACTATGTTGTAGTGTGTGTGTTTTTGAAAGCTTGTGTGTGATGTCTGAGGGAAAAGTTAGGTTTTTCAGCAAGAGTGAATGGTATTGAGTGTAGAGCTTCATTTTGACCTGAAAATAGGATGTTTGGGGAATTGGGTGAGACGTTATGGATTTGTGTTTACTGTTTTGAGAATACGAGGCATAGTTTCAAGAAATGTGTTTAAGCAAATGAGAAAAACTGTAATTGTTGTAGGCTAACCCGATCTCATTAAAGTGTGTACAGCACGATTTTCTGTTTCTATTTGGCGTAATATTTATATGCAGAAATTGACTTTGGCATGCAAAAGACATTCATAATTAATGGCATGGCTGGTTCAGTCGACAGAAATACGGGACACACAGGCCTATAATAACTGCTTGTTAATGTAAATGTTTGCGGGGCAAAGATTCAAATCTCAGATCAGTCTGAGTGCTCATGATACTCACAGTGCGCACAGCCGTACACCTGCAGGACCCACTGACTGACAGTATATTCCAATCTGTGTTTACTGTATATTCAGTTGTTTGGTCTTTGTACTTTTTTTCTTCTAGTGCTTTTCATTTACTGTAAGATTTCTTTACAGTAGTGTAATGACAGTAAACTTTTCTTACAATTTAATGCTGAATTTTACTGTATCTGCACCGCTCTATTTATGTTGTGTACTGTAACAGTGATTGACTAGCAAAAGGATTCCTATTTCCCAAAAGGAGGTTTTTGTAACAGTGTTTTGAATTGATCTCACTAGTGTTCTCTAGGCAGTGAAGTAGTGTGTCAGGTTTGACAGGTTTGTGTGACATCTGAGGCCAAAGTTTGAGTCTGACAAAAGAGAACATGTTTTTGACTAAACTATTTGATTTTGACCTGGAAGTTTGAGGTTTGCACAAGTTTGTGTGTTGTTTTGAGATTGTGTTTATAGTTGTGAGAAAATGGTGAATTGTTTCATGAATTGTGTGTTAGCAATCGAGAAAAACTGTAAACACGACCCACGCTCATTAAATCAGGACACAGTGCTGAAGTTTCATGAATCTGAGGTTTAACTCTGAGGAACGGACACGAACACACATGAATCTCACCTGAAGAGCTGCCGGCGGGTCGAGGAGCCCTCAGTGCTCAGGAAATATCTGCATTAGAACAGACAGACATTTACAGTGCCTTCAAAACACTGTGATCACGTGTAACTTACCCTTCATCCAAATACACACACTTGAGCACTTGACTACTTATATGATGTATTTCCTGTATTTGGCCCAAGAGCTCAAGTGTGTGTCGAACTTTTCATTACCTGATGGGACACACTTATAGTGTTGTAAAAATGCAAGCGTTTACATAGCTTTATTTTTATTTAAAATACTTTGCATTTTAAAATCAACTTCTAAATGTCTGTTCAGTAGTCCCTATAACATGACACAATTTAATTTGCGGTGGTTCTAATTAAGGGACAAAAATCAGTTGCAAATGTTGTACAAAATAAATATCACCACTACTCATCTTTGCACCAAAAAAAGCGCAACACTTTGTTTTTCAACCAAATTATATGTAATAGGGCTGCATGATTAATCAAATGCTATTGTCATGCGCATCTTGTCAGTAAACCCGGTTCTGTAATCAGTAGTAAATCTCCATCACCTGCTTTCAGATGGAGCAGCATTTACTACACAGAGCCGTAGTTCTCTTGACAAACTACACAAAAAAAATTGCAGACAATATAATCGTATTATTATAAAATCTAATTATTATAATGACACCTGTTTGCATAGCTTCTCAGTGAACTACGGCTCTGTGTAGTAAATGCTGCTCCATCTGAAAGCATGTGAAAATACCACATTTAATAACATATTTTTACTCCAAACTCACTTCGTAACGTCAGTCGAGTGTTTGAAATAAATCCTTCTGTGAGATGATGTGGCTTCTTACACAGAATAAGGCACGCAACATATTTCATAGTATTTAAGCAGTGATAAAGGCTATGTCGATTAGCACTGAATTATAGATTTACTTTATTATAATGAAAATTATAATAAGACGAACTCAGATAAACCATATATTGTCGTAGTCGTGTGTTTATTAGTCACGTTGAATCAATGAAAGCAGTTCAATCTTCTGTTTATTCAGCTAGCGCTGTAGGGATTGCCTGGGTTTCTTCTGCGGGGTGTATTTGGAGTTTCTGTGACCTTTGGATGGAGATTTACTGCTGATCACAGAACCCTGCTTCACTGAAAGATACACATGACAATCACAGCTTCTGTCTAATCGCAATTTCGATTTCATTTAGATTTATCGTGCAGCCCTAATATGTAATATCTAATTATTACATTAATATTTTAACTTGCATATGAAAGATTTCCGTGACCTCTCGCGAGATTTTGGCAAAAAGTCTCACAATTTATTTCCAGATCGTGATGCATGATGGGATACACTAAGCCTAGAATAGCGCTCCGGAGCAGTATTGGAGATAGTGTAGGTTTAGTGTGCATTGAGGGCACTGCGCTTTAGCATTTTTAAGACCTGGGACAGTCTTGTGCATGCTCTCTCAAGTGGCCAAGAGCGCAAGTGTGGGTATTTGGACAGGGCAATAGTTAGATCATGTTTGCATTATTTGATGGAAATGCGTGTTGGCTGTAGAGAAGCCTGGTTTTCATGTGAAGTACTGGATGCTTTACTCACATGCTCTGGCTGTTCTCATCGTAAGCCAGAATCTGCGTCACCTCCCAGTTCCCTGATGTAAGGTGCCGCAGCTCGTTCTGATCCGCACGCGCCTGCAGAAGCACAAACACGCTACAGATCACATACACAGACCCAGACGCCGCTCTGTGCTGCCATGTCTGTACCTGAGAGGTGAACATGGCCACGTGCTGGAAGTCTCCTCGTCCTCCCTGCTTCACCGGCACCGTCAAGAAGAAACGGCTGCCGTCTCGAGAGAAGAACGGCTCCTGATTCTGCAGAAGCAGCCGAGGGACACCAGATTAAACTCAAGTGACAGAAGATCATGATGCAAACATCTAGTGGAGATTCACCTGTCTGGAGAGCCAAACTTCTGATGTTTCCTCATGCCTCTGTAAAGAAACAACACCATCATCATCACCACCACAATGACAGACACAAATTCATCTATAAAGCACATTATCATCATCTTCCTCATGAAGCGCACAGCTGTGTGTGTGAGTGAGTGAGTGAGTGAGTGAGTGAGTGTGTGTGTGTGTGTGAGTGTAAGTTGCGTGTGTGTGTGGGTGTATGCGTGTGTGTGTGTGTGTGTGAGTGTGTGCATGAGTGTGTGTGTGTGTGTGTGTATGGGTGGGTGTGTGTGTGTGTGTGTATGAGTGTGCACGTTTTTGTGACAAATGAGGACATAAATTTGTATAATGACAAAGGTATGACAGGTATTACAAGGAGAAGGTGACTTTTCAGGACATTACCCCATGTCCCCACTTTTCAAAACGCTTATAAATCACACAGAATGGAGTGTATTGAAAATCTGAAATAGCACAAAGTCTCCTGTGAGGGGTAGGTTTAGGGGTAGGGTTGGTGTAGAGCAATAGAATATACGGTCTGTACAGTATAAAAACCATTACGTCTATGGAAAGTCCCCACTTTTCACAAAAACAAACCTGTGTGTGTGTGTGTGTGTGTGTGCGTGTGTGTTTACCTTGATGCAGGCTCCAGTGGTGGAGTCGCAGACAGTCAGAATAGAGACATTCTGTGCTCGGTTTAACCATCGCACTGCTGTCTTGGTCTTACTGATCCACTTCACCATCACCACATAGTGCTCCCTACAGACACAGAGAGCGTCAGAGCATCGCCTGAGTCTCCAGCGCAGATCCGAACACACAAACTCCATACCTGAGCTTGAGCTCATCTGGTGGTGTGAGTTCAAGTGTGTGTGTCGGTCCGTACAGATTGACCACAAACAGTTTCACCATGGGATTGGGCTGCCCAGCCTGCAAACACAACACGCGTGAACATTTGCAGTTATAAAAACAACTACGGAAATAATTTAATGTTTGCACAAAGAACAGATGACAAAAAAATCTGACATTTCCTTCAACATACCACTGTCTGAAAATGTCTCTAAACAATTGACTCACATTTCAAAATGTCAGAATGCCACTCAATTAGGTAAAAAGAAATCAAAGTGAGTGTCTGTATCAAACCCATCATGCATGAGTCTCAGTGGACTCTCTGAGCGTCGCTGTGCTCCAGTCAATATCCTACATGGACACACCAGAACTAGTTAACTCTGGGTCATTCTACACCCTGCTTAATGGAATCCAAATGGAATTTTGTTTCACGTTTCAATGTTGCTCGTACCTGGGTTAACAGTTAATTGTGGTCTTCGTAAACTGATGTTTCACGCTGTACCTTCCTTCTTATTCGCAGTAACTGGACGAACGCAGCATTCGACTCTAGCTTCCCACATCTTCATATTATATACTGTACAATACTATAAAGTTTTTTCTGAGTGAATTTTTGTACTATAAAGAGAAGAATTAAATGGTCTATTCACTTCAGTTCACATTTTTCCCCTCAAGCATTGAAACTCTTGTTTATGACACACAATTTTTCCGTGACTGTCTAAAGCATGTGATTGGGTGTCTGTAGCACTGAGGCGTGACGTTATAACACTGAATTGTTTCACAATGTACATTTGGCACCAAAATACAGGGTTAACACTGCAAAAACTGCTCTGGGTGAAAAGCAGGCTTTAGTAAGGCAACCCAGAATTTCCCTGTTATTTCACCCTTTTAATACTTTATGCTCATTTTACATAAAATAATGCCATTTGTGTCTTTAATTGTCCCCCCTAACCACGTGATACACCATATGGACATAAGTATTGGGACGCGTGACCGTTAAACCAATAGGGACATTAATGACGTGACATTCTAAATACATTGACATTAATATGGAGTTTGTCTCCGTTAACAGCTAACAACTTCCACTCTTCTGGGAAGACTTTCCACAAGATTGTGAAGTGTTTCTGTGGGAACTTTTGCCCATTCATCCAGTAGAGCATTTGTGAGGTCAGGTACTGATGTTGGATGAGAAAGCCTGACTCACAATCTTTGTTCCAGTTCAACTCAAAGGTGTTGGATGGGGTTGAGTTCAGAAATCAGTGTTCTTCCACAACAAACTCATCAAACCACATCTTTATGGAGCTTGCTTTGTGCACTGGGTCACAGTCATGCTGGAATAAAAAAGGCCCTTCCTCAAACTGTACCCACAAGGCTGGAAGTAACTGGGAGTAAGGAGCGGAGCCCAACCCTTGAGAAACAGCCCTGTACCATCATCCCTCCTCCAGCAAACGTTACAGTCAGCACAATGCAGTCAGGCAGGTATTGTTCTCCAAACCCAGACTCGCCCGTCAGACTGTGTGATTGGCCGCTGTGCAGAACAGGTTTCCACTGCTCCAGAGTCCAGTATCTGTGTGCTTTATTCACTCCATCCCACACTTGGCATTGCACTGGTGATATGAGGCTTCATGCATCTGCTCAGCCATTGAAACCCATTCATGAAGCTCTGCTGCACAGTCTTTGTGTTGATATTAATGCCTGTGGTAGTTTGGATCTCTTCAGCTCTCGAATCAGCAGACCTCTGGCGACTTTTACGCACCATGAGCCTCAGCATTTGATGAGACGCTCTGTGAATTTACGTGGTTTCTGCAGTTCCTAAATACTTCCACTTTCCAATAATACCACTTATATTTGAGCGTGGAATATCTGTCAGGGATAAAATGTCATGAACTGACACTGGAACTGTGATAGGGTGCATCATACAGTACCATGCTTGAATTCACTGAGCTCTTTAGAACAACCCATTTTTTCCACAAAGATTTGTAAATGCAGACTGCATGGCTAGTGCTAGACTTTAAACACCTGTGCCAAATGGATCTGATTGAAACTGCTCAGTTTGATAATTAGGAGGTGTGTCCCAACACTTTTGTCCATGTAGTGTACATCTGAGCAAGAGGATGTTACCTTCGGATACGGGTACTGTTTGCCTTTAGGGTATGTAGAGCCGGTGAAAGTGGGCAATGCCATGTTTGGCACCAGACTGTCATTCAGGACCAGAAAGGCCAAGCATTCGCCGTCAGGTGACCACCAGTGCGCCACATGCGTGTGAAGGACCTCCTCTGTGCATGCGTGTTTCCAACAAAACAAGAGATACAAGACTTTTTATTTGTGTTGTATGAGATCTTAGAGTCAAACACAAACACCTGAGCTTCACCATACAGCCCTCTTCTTCATCTGGGGAAACTGAGAGCTAACTTACAATCAGCTTACACAAGAGAAAACTGGACAACACTTACTGTGTCTCACGAGAGGAAAGATGCATCATCATCATATATTTCTTAAATCTTCTCATAAACAGAGATATAACTGAGCCTCACCTTCATAGAGCCAATCAGCGATGCCATTATAGATGACGCCCTCTTTCCCCGATGAGGTCAATCGCAGCGAGTTACTCCTGACATCCGACTGATAGTAAATATTATTCTCAAATATGTACACCTACACACACACACACACAGTGGATATTTAAAATCAATCTTGATCATGCTCTTATTAAACCACAGTATAACTTTACAATTACAGAAAATTGCAGGAATTCCAACTTTAAATACTGTAACTACACTTAAACTTGGCTGTGTTTTATTCAGTGTTATTGCATGTGCTCTGACACGCTGCTTAGACACGTGACTCGAGTTTGAATCCAGAGTGTGTCCTCAAGTCAAGTCAGATTAATTTCAAAGTCGAACTGTTATGTCTATAACGTATTAGTGCTTTATATAGAGCGGGTTTTAGGGCTTGCTGATATGACAACATATAAAGATGATCTGGAATTATTGTATTTATAGCATTGTCTAGCACATAAATGAGCACAGTAGTGACTCGGAAACACGTCTGTGCATTCAAAGCAATTAAGTTTCACAATCTGCTATAAACCTCCTTACCATCTCAAAACATGATCTGATCAAAACCGAACACAAACACAATGCGAATACGTAACTGTTAACACATTTAGTCTTATAGACCGTCGCTCTGGAATCAACAGCTCCACTATTTGAGGAGTGTCTGAAGGTAAAGAGTAAATGTGAATAACGAAAGAAGAGCTCACCAGCTGCTGGCCCTGAACACCCCACGCCGCGTGCTGCAGTTTAGAGTTCAAGACCTCTGGAGGATCCAGCTGCAGAACCTCCCTACACACACACACACACACACAGAGACACACACACACACACATACAGAGAGAGATAAATACACACACACATACACACAGAGACACACACACACACACAGAGAGAGAGACACACACACAGTTTTCAGACTGACATTATCAGCAGCTGGTGTGTTTCTGCTGCAGTAGGTGATTGCTGGCTGATGCTGCTCATCTACTGGTGTGTTTTATGGGTGAATGTGAGCTGAATGGATCTCAGCGCTCCTGTCAAACACTGATGATCAGAACAGCGTTCAACATCACGGCAGCACGTTCAAAATATTTCTAATTTCCGCCACTCCTTCTCTCCTATCAGGACTTATTTACTTGCACACTGTAACGAAGTACTTTGCTTCATGATATTTGAACCCCTCAGCTCATTTCACATGGTTCTGCCTACAACACTTAAAGTAAAGTCCTGTTTAAAGACTGAATCCTATTCCCTGTATTCTCTGAATGTCTGTGAGATACAGTGAGATCAGTAAAAGCTCTTACTCCACCTGGTGTGAATGCTGTATATGATGTAGGACGCCGTGAACGAGTGCCGGTAAACCTGCGGTCAGAAAACAACCCATATTAAACACAACAATCTTGAAGAAATTTTAAATGACTTAAGTCAAGTCAAGTCAAGTCACCTTAATTACCTTTGATTCACAGTTAGTGAGAATAGAGAGAATATTAAGTGTAATCTGATCCTAAACTCAATAGTTAAGTCATATTAATAGAATGAGAGTTCTTATTGAACGCTTGCTTGAAATAATTTTAAATATACTGTATGTGAACAAACTAAATGTCTAATGCCTCTATTGCACTGAGCTCAATGATTCATTGTGATTTTCTTGTCTTTCAAGGTACTATATGTAAGAAGTTTTTAGGCTGCCTATAAAAGTACGCAAAGAATGCAGGTTAGTTCCCCTTCAAGGGAACTTCGAGCTGCGTCCCCCTCTAGGGGACATTTTGGGGAATGCTGCCAGCATGACCGGTGTCTGAAGCATGTGTAAAACAACGCCAATCCTATTGGTCCACGTGGCCCGTGACGTCATAAGCGAGTAACCAAAAGTATAAAAGGGCATCTGCTGAATACGTCATCAACTTTTGTTGTCTTCGGAGCTCTGTTTGTTCACATGTGTGAAACGAATCTTCCTGGTGAGTATGACATAATCGGTTTACCTAATGCCACGGATAATGCTTTTGCTACGGATAATGCTCGTGTTGCTATAACGATGAAGTGTGAGCACAGAGTCGTTTTTTAGCTCAGAGTGTGCGGGATTACAAGATCACGGGCGGAGTTCAGTTATTCAGTTCAGTTGTGCCTCTCTAATATGCATTTCACGAGTTCACACTTACATATAATAGGATTTAGCCAATAGTAAGCATATTTGGCGTGCTATCTTGAAGGAGGGCTCCGAGCTCGGAATATAGCCCAAACCCAGAGAACCCCCCCCCCCCCCCTCCCCTAGTATGGGATGAGAATGAGTGAGGCGTTGGGGTGGAGGAGGGATGCCGGAGAAGGCTCGTGGGACAGAGGTAAATTGGCGGTTTGTATATATATATATACACACATATCATGCTAATTAAGTTGAACAACTAGATGAGCTCCACCTGTGCTGAATTAGTTGATTATCTGATTGTGCTCCTCCCAAACCTTGTTGAAAGAATGAAAGTCAAGATGGCACCAGGATGTTTGCCGGCTTGCCGTCGCAGTTTATCTATGTTATTTGTTTTAGTTTTCCTTGTTTGTTTTATCACTCGTACTGCTTGTTCTCCCCTGGTGTACGATCGCTTGACTCTACTGAATATTCAATCTGTGGTGTTTGGATGTTTGAGTCGCGACCCCGGAGAAGTCTGCCAGCTGCATCCTCGTTATGTGCCAGCCGCACTGAGGAAAATGTGTTACCTGCCGGGGTGTGTTACTTGTCGGGGTGCTGGGGTGCCATTCGCTCTGAGGAAAATGTGTTACCTGCCGGGGTGTCTGTGCCTGTTGAAGAAACACAGAAGGTAATGTGGGAAGCGTGCTGGAAGCCTTGTGAGATCAAAGAAGTTTGGGAAATATCCTTTCATCTGACCTGCGTCTAAAGTGGCGGAGGCCGTTGATGTGATGCCGAACCTAAGATGCTCATACCTCGTTCCCGTCTTTCCGTCTTCATCTGTGCCAGTGCTCTGGTCCTCGCGGATGGTTTGTGCGAGGCGGTGGTCAGGCGATTGGAGAGTAAATCTCCAAAATCTTCATTTCCTGCGCTATGGAAGTCCGGTAAACGATACCACTTTACACACAACTGTACCTTTTCCTGACTCCATTCCAGTGACAATGGCGTTGATTAATGCAAGGTCCCTTGCAAAGAAGTCTTTTATTTTGAATGATCTTTTTCTCTCTCATGAATTAGACTTCTTATTTGTAACTGAGACTTGGCTCAACGTCGGTGAAACGACTCCTCTCTCTGAACTTTCTCCTCCTGGTTGTAGTTTTTTTAGTACACCCAGGTCTGTTGGCCGGGGTGGTGGTCTTGCTGTTATTTTTAAAGACAGGTTCAAATGCAGACTTTTACCTTCTAAGTCTCACTGTACGATTGAAACTCAGTTAATTATGTTTAATTCTTTTAAATCTGTGTTATGTGTTTTGATTTATAGACCCCCAAATATTCATGGGGATATTTTTCAGGAGTTTTCTGAATTTTTATCTGTTATTGTCCCTTCTTTTGACAATATTTTAATTTTGGGGGATTTCAACATACATGTTTGTTGCCCTTCGAAGCCCCTGGTTAGTGAGTTTTTAAATTTATTAGAGTCATTTGATCTTTTACAGTGTGTTTCTGGTCCAACACATGAGCGTGGTCATACTCTTGACCTTGTATTATCTTTGGGGTTTTCAGTTAGTGGGGTGAAAATTGCAGACACTGTCTTTCTTAGCCCCATGTAGTACTCAGATTATGAATGTTTCTTCTTCTATTGCTTCTCGTGCTCTTACTCCTTGTGCTGCTAGTAAATTTTCAGCAGCCTTTGGAGTTTTTCCTTTAATTAGCTTGATTGAGTCTCCCTCTACTTGTATTGGACCTGAACAGTTGGTCAATCAGTTCTACTCTACATGTTCAGATATTTTAGATCTTGTGGCTCCTTTGGAAATTAGGAATAAAAAGGTCAAGACACAGCCCTGGTTGAACAGTAATACCCGTGCTCTCAGGCAAGAGTGCAGAAGGGCCGAACGTAAATGGCTTAAAGATAAACTACAGGTTTCTTATGAGATTTTGAAGAGTTGTTTGAGTGAATACCAAAGAGCTGTTAAATTAGCTAGATCTAATTATTTTTCTGATATTATCTTATATTATGTGCTTTTTCTACTATAAACACTGTACTCCATCCTGTTGTTATGCCATTACGCTCTCCTTCTGTTGACACATGTGAAAAGTTTTTACAATTTTTCATTGATAAGACTGCTGGAATTAGATCCCAGATTTCATCTGTTACTAATGATTTTATTGTACACTCTGTCCTTCCAAATCAATTGACTTGCTTTACGCCTGTCTCTCTTCCACAGCTCAAAGAAATAATTGGTAACACTTTACAATAAGGTTCAGTAGTTAAACATTAGTTAATGTATTAACTAACATGAACTAACCATGAGCAATACATTTGTTACTGTATTTACTAATCTACGCTCACGTTAGTTAATAAAAATACAGATGTTCATTGTTAGTTCATGTTAGTTCACAGTGCATTAACTAATGTTAACAAGATTTTAATAATGTATTAGTAAATGTTGAAATTAACATTAACAAAGATTAATAAACGCTGTATAAGTGCAGTTCATTATTAGTTCATGTTAACTAATGTAGTTAACTAATGAACCTTATTGTAAAGTGTTACCAAATAATTGCGCACATGAAGCCCACTAGGTCTCCCTGTGATGTGATTCCTTCTTTTATTTAAAGAAGTGGTTAATTCTATTGGTACATGCATTTTAACTATTATGAATAGTAGCTTGACATTTGGTGTTGTTCCACCTAGTTTTAAACATGCAGTTATCCAGCCCCTTCTTTAAAAAAGCTGGTTTAAACTCCTCTGATATGAATAATTTTCATCCCATTTCAAAATTGCCTTTTATTTCAAAGATACTAGAGAAGATTGTGTATGCACAGCTTAATGAATTTTTGGTGAAGAACAACATTTCAGATAGATTTCAGTTAGGGTTTAGAGCCGGCCATAGTACAGAATCAGCTCTTTTGAGGGTTACTAATGATATTCTATGTGGCGCTGATTCTGGAAGTTGTGTTGTTCTGTTACTTTTAGATCTTACCGCAGCATTTGCACAGTTGATCCTAAGATTCTCATTGATCGCCTTAGAGACCATGTTGGCATTCAGGGTTTAGCCTTAGAATGGTTTTCTGCATATTTAAAAGATAGGACTTTTTCAGTCAGTCTAGGGAATTACTCTTCATCTGTTGCCCCTCTTATGTGTGGGGTTCCTCAGGGTTCAATCCTGGGACCAGGTTTGTTTTCCCTTTATATGCTCCCTCTAGGATCAATTTTTGAAAAACACTGCATTCATTATCATTTGTATGCTGATGACTCACAACTTTATTTACCATTGAAATGCAAGGATCATTTATCCATTCAATCTCTGTATGAATGTTTGGCTGAGGTTAAGTGTTGGTTGGCTAATCATTTTCTCCAACTGAATGAGAATAAGTCTGAGTTTATTTTATTTGGTAAAAATGGATGTGTGGATGATGTCACTGACTGCCTGGGGTTACTTCCTGGGTAAAATCTTTCTAGAGTGAAAAACCTTGGTGTCATTTTTGACTCAGAGCTCAAATTTGATCGTCAAATTAATGCCGTTGTTAAAAATAGTTTTTTCCATCTTAGATCTATATCTAAGTTGAAGTCTATCCTTTCTTTTGAGGACTTGGAGAAAGTTGTGCATGCTTTTGTCATCTCGTTTGGATTATTGTAATGCATTGTATCTGGGTGTGAGTCAGGTCTCTCTCTCCCGCCTGCAGCTTGTTCAGAATTCAGCAGCTAGGCTTTTAACGGGTACTAAGAAGAGAGAGCATATTACTCCTGTGCTTATTAAATTACACTGGCTTCCTGTACAATACAGGATTCATTATAAAGTGCTATTATATGTTTTTAAAGCTTTGCATGGTTTAGCACCAGAGTATATTTCTGATTTAATCAGTTTGCATCAATCCAATAGGTCTTTCCGTTCTAACGATCAATTACATCTGATGGTTCCTCGATCTCGTTTAAAATGTAAAGGTGATCGGGCCTTGTCTGTTGCTGCTCCAAGGCTTTGGAATGACCTTCCTCTGTCTGTAAAATCTTCTCCTACACTTCCTGTATTTCAGAGTGCGCTTAAAACTAATTTGTTTTCATTAGCATTTAAAAATGTCTTGTAATTTGTTCTTTGTTGTGGTATATGTTTATAAAGTTTTATGCTTGATTTTATTTTTATATTTTTATTTAGTCTTCCTGTACAGCACTTTGGTTTCCACACCGTGGTCTTGAAAGTGCTTTATAAATAAATAAAGATGAAGTTGTTGAATGAATGAATTAAGCATTTATACAGTGCTTTATTGTGTATAGCTGTACACCCAAAGCGCTTTACAATCATGTGGGAGGGGATCTCTCCTCAACCACCACCAGTGTGCAGCATCCACCTGGATGTCCTCTGCACTTCTATAACTCTCTGGTTCAGCTCAGCTACCAAATCTGATCTCAGAAGACTACAGAGGATAGTCCGGACTGCTGAGTGAATCACTGGTAGAACCCTCTCTACTCTCCAAGAACTGTACTCAGAGAGATCTGGTCGATGCTACAGAGCACTGCGCACCTGAACGACCAGACACAGGAACAGTTTCTTCCCTCAGGCAATCCATCTCATGAACACTTGACAATAATTGTGGAACACACAACACTATTTATACACTTATATATCTAACACATACTTAGTTTACATTTCGAATTTGCACATAATATACCTGTACAATCATGGCCAAAAGTTTTGGCAGTGACATAAATTTTGTGTTTTGCAAAGTTTGCTGCTTCAGTATTTGTAGATTACTTTTCCACATGTTTCTATGGTATACTGAAAAACAATGATAAGCATATCATAAGTTGTAAAGGCTTTTATTGGCAAAAACATTTAAGTCAATATTTACAGTGCTGACCCTTATTCTTCATAACCTCTGCAATTCGCTCTGGCATGCTGGATATTAGCTTCTAGGCCAAATCCTGATTGATGGCGATCCATTCTTGCCTTATTAGTTCTCGGAGTTGATCACAATTTGTGGGCTTCTGCTTGTCCACTCGCCTTTTGAGGACTGACCACAGGTTCTCTATGGGATTGAGATCTGGGGAGTTGCCTGGCCACGGATCCAAAATTTCAATATAATGATCTTCGAGTCACTTCTTTATCACTCTTGCTTTGTGACATGGTGCCCCATCATGCTAGAAAATACACGGATCATCACCAAACTGCTCATGGATCGTTGGAAGAAGTTGCTCTTGCAGGACGTTTTGATACCATTTTTTATTCATGGAAGTGTTTTTGGGCAGAATTATGAGAGAGCCCACTCCCTCGGTTGAAAAGCAACCCCACACATGGATGGTCTCAGGATGCTTCACTGTTGGCACAACACAGGACCCATGGTATTGTTCACCTTTTTTTCTCAGAACAATCGATTTTCCAGATGTCCCAAACAGGCGGAAGGGAGCTTCATCAGACAAAATAACTTTGCACCAGTCTTCTGCTGTCCAATCCTTGTACTTCCTGCAGAATTTCATAGGGAAGTCGTGGCCTAATGGTTAGAGAGTCGGACTCGTAACCCAAAGGTTGTGGGTTTGAGTCTCGTACCGGCAGGGATTGTAGGTGGGGGGAGTGAATGTACAGTGCTCTCGTCCACCTTCAGTACGACGACTGAGGTGCCCTTGAGCAAGGCTCCGAACCCCTTAACTGCTCCCCGGGTGCCGCAGCAAAAAAAATGGCTGCCCACTGCTCCGGGTGTGAGTTCACTGCTGTGTGTGTGCACTTTGGATGGGATAAATGCAGCGCACTAATTCCGAGTATGAGTCACCATACTTGGCCCCATGTCACTTCACTTTTAGAATTTCAGTCTGTCCTTGACGTTTTTCTTGGAGTGAAGTGGCTTCTTTGCTGCCCTTCTTGACACCAGGCCGTTGTCCAAAAGTCTTGGCCTCACTGTGTGTGCAGATGCTCTCACACCAACCTGCTGCCATTCCTGAGCAAGCTCTGCACTGCTGGAGACACAATTCCGTTGATGACTCCTCAGGAGGAGACGGTCCTGTTCTGGAGCTGACTCCTCAGGAGGAGACAGTCCTGGGACGTCCTGAAGACTTCTTTACTGCAGTCCAACCTCTCTCCTTGAAGTCCTTGATGATCCGGTAAATGGTTCTTTCAGATGCAATATTCTTTGTAGCAATTTCCTTGCATGTGAGGCCATTTTGATGCAAAGCGATGATGGCTGCATGTGTTTCTTTGGAGGTAACCATTGCTAACAAGAACAGAATGATTGGAAGCGCTTCTTCCCTCCTTTGATAGCAATCAGGCTGCTCTCACAATCTAATTGGTATGATAGTGATTAACCTGACTAGTACTCATTCACACTTTCACATGTGCTGCTGATATGATTAGTCAATTAATGTTAGCTGGTCATTTTGTGTCAGGATCAAAAACAGTGACATTTTTTTTTGTGTGTGAAATGTTAATTTTTTTGCCAATGAAGCGTTTAGCAATTATTTCAAATGCATCTGATCACTCTACACAATAATATAGAAACAATGTGAATGAACACAACAACAGCTTAAGAAGCAAAGTTTGCAAAACACAAAATTTATGTCACTGCCAAAACTTTTGGTCACGACTGTACATGCAAACCTGTCTATTGTACTATACCTGTACATACAATTGTCAGTCTGTATATTGTTTGTCCCGATTTACTGGTTCTATTGTTATTCTTTTATTATCTGTGTTTTTGTCCTGTCACTGTCATTCTGTGGCATTGTGGAAGCTTCTGGGCCAGTGGAGGGAATTTGGCCAGGACACCGGGGTTACACCCTACTCTTTACGAGAAGTGCCATGAGATTTTTAATGACCACAGAGAGTCAGGACCTCGGTTTAATGTCTCATCCGAAGAACAGATTCGGATAAACTCACTTAATTTTGACTTGTTTTTTCTGAAAACAAGAAAATAATTTTTACTTGTCTAGAAAATCCTTCTTGATTTAAGAATTTTGAGATATTAGCTTGCAAGCTTTCTCTCCAAGGGTGTTTGAGCACCTAGTGTTATGGCTGCTGCTTACATCAGGCTTTGATATTGGGAGCCTCTGGTCATATACAGTGCTCGCTATCCTACTGTAGGACTGACACTGATTGGGGATCTGCTTAGTATAGCCATCTGAGGGTGGTTATATTCCAGCCATTGTTATGGCAGGATGGGCTTACTTGAATACTAGCTGTATGATAGAGCACTTAAGCTCCAGCTAGACATTGGGATCGAGTGTTCAGCCTTCTGTAAGGCGGCCTTGATGAACTGTTGAAGTGTTGTTAGGCTTCCTCTCGTTTATGGGAGTCATTCTGCTGAAGCCTCCGCTCTCTAGATTAGAGCAGAGCTCCACTTAGACAGTACTATTAGCACATAGGCTGTGTCTTACCTAGACAGTGCTGTCTCCCTTGCTAGGGTTGTAAGTGGACATCCCACTTTTTGTGGTCTAGGTAGTAGTGTTGTGACGGTGAGGAAATTTTCCCACCGGTTAATCGACGTGTGACAACACCGGTAATGCTGGTATCACCGCGGGGGCGGGGCTTTTCCTCGCTTTTAAATAGCTTGTAAAATTGGCATGCCCATTTTACTTTCACTTTCAAATAGCGGCAATTCGGAGTAAAGCAATTGTTCTTAGTTTTTAGTTCGTTTGAATTTTCCCTCTTTTCCTCGCTTTCCTTCGCTTTTAAATAGCTTAAATGCGCCGTGTGCATTTTTGAATTAGTGGCAGTTCGGCGTCAATTACTTGAATGCAACAACAAAATACAACGTCAAACTCACTTTAGCCTATATATAAAACATAGAACTTTAATTAACAAAACAAATAAAATACACCATGCTATAGGGCAAGCTATGCCTAATATAAAATAACAAATAACTTACATAAAGTTAATAGGTATACAAAACTGGAAATAAGTAAACATGTATAATATATAACCAAATATATAAGAAACGTAGAACGTTTATTAGCAAAACGAATGTCAAATAAAATAAATAAATGACAGTTTAAATAAAGTAAAAATCAGCAAACAATGTGGAACCAATTAAATAAGAAATTAATGTTTAAAAAAACTTCCAAAATCACCTTAGATAAACAGCAAAAGTCAACAGGCTTTTCAAAATCCAAAATATTGCCAAACAAGTGATTTTGCATCTAGTTTCGAAACTAAATCATCCACGATCATCTTGTCTGTCTCACCTCACTCTTCTTGTCAGTCTCCTCACTGGAGAAATGAAATCTGATTTGTGATGCGACTGTCGTTCGGCACGCTATATTGAGCAGCCGCGTTCAGTTTTGAATTGTAGTGTCTGTTCTTTAACTGAACTAAATGATTTTTATTTCTATAAAAAATCAAAACGATGGTTGGGGTTCGGTGACGCGGTGGGAAAGGTGTTGCGGCTTAACACCGGTATCACCGTCAGCACCGTCTATCGCGGCAAGCCTACTGGGTAGTCCAGTCGGTCCCCTTCTGTTAGCACTTCCTAGGTATATAGCTATCTGAGGATATCTATGTGCTAGCTCAGTGACTGCTTGCCTTCTTAAGGTTTTTAAGTAGCTGTCTTCCTGAGCTCTTGCCTAGACAGTGCTATCTCTGCTGCTAGGGTCGTAAGTAGATAGGCCATTCCCTGGTCTGGGCAGGATATCTGTGTTATAGCTGAGATTGTTAGTTGCAATTTTTGAGCTTCTCTATGCTTCCAGCCTCTTCGGTGGTCTTATTATCCTGGCTACTATTGCTCACATAGCATAGCTATCCGAGGATGGTTGTGTTCCTACGTCACGGGCCACGTGGACCAATAGGATTGGCGTTATTTTACACAGGCTTCAGACACCGGTCATGCTGGCAGCATACCCCAAGCGTCTCATTACCACTCGGGGAACCATGGTTACATGCATAACCCAAGGCGTTTTTCTAGGAAAATCCAAAGGCTGTGACATAAAACAATCATAACAGTTAGGGTTAGGCTGTTAATTAGGTTATGACCTGTTATCTGTTAATGACATTTGGTCTCTTGTGTGTTATATATCTCTGTTTTGGACAACATTTGCTCGCGTGCCTATTGCGACTGTGAATAAACACAAGCTCACGGTAACTGGCTGCAGTTCATTTATGGGCCGCCAGCGTCAATAATAACAGGTTTTCTGATTCTGACATACTGTACCTTTAACTATTAAAAAGAACACATCTGTTATTGCAGAAAGCAGCACATACCTGTTTGACATTGTAGGCGAAAAGCACATACTTCATGTCTGGGCTTATGGAGTACCTGGTGGCTTTGAAAGTATCCTGGAAAAACATGAATGATGTTATCCTCATTACTGCATTCATATCCCATAAACTACAGACTGCGCTTCAACGTTTCTGCTGGGAACATCTCATTATGAAAACCTTAAGGCCTCATATCATGAAAACAATTAAACTTTCTTGATCTTTAGAGATAAAAGTTAATTGCACTATAAAAGCAGTTCTGTGGTCTTGAATTTATGAATTATTATGTAAACTGTTGACAGGGTCATTGGTGTAAATTCAGCTATCATTTTGTCTTGTGGACTGAAAACATCGGTTAGGTGAAATAGATTATTCAGGGCACTACTAAATAAACAAACTCACACCATTTTTGATGCCACTTATTTTATTAATGATTAACATTCTGCAAATTGCATTAGGCGTATGTAAACGCATGTTCAGGTTTTACTCACGAATGTGGAGTTCTTCAGCACGATCTCGGTCTCATTCGTGAGGATGTTGAACCTGATCACATGACCATGATGATTTCTGTAGATGACCTCAGATTCTGGCAAAGAGTGAAAGAGGAGAAAGAGAATATATAATAGCAAATCGTGTTTGTAAGGTTTTGAAGAGCATTCACATCTCACAGCAATGCAGGATCAAACGCACCTTTTGGTCAAAGTGCTCATCTTGGTGATTTTTTCATGTAAACACAGTCAGCAATGTGCAAATGAATGCAAACACACATCTGATTGGTCAAAATCCATCTGTGTATTATTAGATTTTACAGTCTAAATGCAGCTAACAGACCAGCTGCTGCTTGTCATTTATTTGCTAAGTCCTATTTATTTTAAAACGAGTTCCCCTTTCTTTCCTGCATTTGACCTGCACTCTCGCTCGTGTCCGATCTATCTTCTGACGGATAAACAAGCAGGGCTGCTCATCTGTTTCACGTCAGGTTATTCACATTTATGAGCTGCATGATGGCTGTGAAGGTACATTTTCAGTCTGAGAGTCATGCGGAGCTGCTATTGACTGCAGTGAGGAAAAGCAGATGGTGAAACATTAAGAAAGCTCTCAGTTCACTCTCAAACCGGAACAAAACTCTGAGTGCTGAAAGCAGAAAGTATCTGGATAACTGACTAATGGAATAATTCAAAAGTTACAGACACAAAATAAAACCAAATAAATAAAAAAAATACAGCACATATAATTATACTAGATTTTTTAAAATTAACATATGATGAAAAATTAACAACAAAAAAATTCAGGTAAAATCTTACTAAAGTCCCTGAGTGAGTGTACTACATTAAAAAGTTTTCTACTTGCATTAAATACCGGGACAGTCCAATAAAATATGGATGAAGGGCTGCTCAGAATAATGCTGATTAATGCATTTACAGCACAAACATTTGTCTAAAAGGCTCAAACAGATGATTGATCTGATGTGTAACGGCACAAACAACTCGACTCAAAGAGCTCCAGGACGCAGCACAACATACACGAGTAAGAGCTGAATTCAGCGAGAGGTTTGTCTAGAAGATCCAGAGGAGCGTCAGTCAGAGGACAGTCTCTGTTCAACAGCAGCACAGCATTCATGAGACGGGAGAAAAGCTGCTGTGAAATATTTATTCTGTTCTTCTCTGCAGATGAGATGCGTTGACTCGTTCTGAAGGTCACGTGCTGAGCTTACACACAAACGCTCGCTAGAGGACGATCTACACACTCAGAGTTATGTCAGATTGAGCTGCATCACATCCACGGCTGAGAACACTGAAGAACAGAGCTAAGCTGAAGTCTGGAGTGACTGATAAACACAGATCTGTATGGAAGAGAAGCAGGAGCTGAAGGATTCACTTCATCACACACAGACACACACAC
>JADLZM010033028.1:1976400-2001850 GCA_018148995.1 Sinocyclocheilus maitianheensis | reverse complement strand
CACACACACACGATGAAATATTCATGCTGCTGCTGCCAGTGTAAGACCTGAGTGCCCCTTCCCCCTTCCTGTTACCATAGCAACTACCACATCCACCAATCAGACATACACACACACACTCACACACACACACACACACACACACACACACGCACTCTCTCATGCACACTCACACAGACGCTCACACGCGCACACACTCACGCACACTCACTCGCACACACACTCGCACACACACACACACACACTCGCACACGCACACACACAAACGCGCACACTCACACAGACGCTCACACGCACACACACACTCACACGCTCACACTCACGCACAAACACACTCACACGCTCACACTCACACACACTCGCACACTCACACACACGCACACACACACACAAATATTTCAGTAACTAGATTATGTTCACAGATCTAAAAGGTCAAGTTCATCAGATTCTTTCACATGATGCGAATCATTCTAACACATTCACTCCCTATAAGCTGGCCCAACTATTTCTACTGTGTTTCATTGGTTCTTGTGATGCAGGAAAAAGTATTTGATGTCCTCAAATAGTCTTCGATCAGGAATGAGCTCCAATGGAATGACACTCTCACAGCCTCACAGACCCTTACCAAAAAGTAGTATACTTCAAGTTTATTTTAGTAAGTATACTTAAGTAAAGCTCAAGTATATTTTAAGTATACTTCATGTAGTAAGTATACTTGTAAGTGTACTATTTCAATACTCCTTGGGACTAAATTGGCCCACTTTCTAGTATATAAAATTATACTTTTAAGTATACTTTAAGTATAACAGTAGTAAACTTTGAGTACACTAGTTTACATCAAAATGTTTAGTTTGTACTGCAACTATACTAAAAGTGAACTTACAGGTTACATACTGATAGTTTACTAATTAAATATTTGTAGTAGCATTTTAGTACACTTTGAAGTATAGTCTCAGTAAACTACTAGTTTAGTAGTTTTATACTGCAAGTATACTCGTAAGTTTTCTTTAAGTGAACTTTACATCATACTCTAAGTATGCTACTACGTCCCTATTTAGGTATTAATTTGAATATATTTTGTTACATGAATATCTGAACATGCAAAACACCAAAAGAACAGGTATCTGCTTGTAAACAAAAACATTTTATTCTAACTTCATGCATTCTTTTTTTAAACACTTGAATGTGGATACGTTTCAAAAATAAAGAAATAAACAAAATTTTGAACAAAAAGCTGAAAAAAAGACTATGAATTGGATTCAGAATGATAATCAAAATGTAGATAAAGTCGATCAACACCCCAAAGCTTGACAGTCATTATTACCGCTTCATTGGTCGACATTTTATTCCATAACGTTGCACAGTTTTGATGCTGTTTTATGTCTGATGATCGTGTTAGATTACACGTGGAGCATCGGTTGTTTCGGTTTCTTCTTCACTTGTGTTTTTTGGAAATTCTGTACAGAAGATGTGTACTAGCACCCCCTACAGTATAACAATGACAACACGGATTCTAGGAGCACAATTATAGCTCAAATATATTTAGACTTTTTCTAAGTATAAGTCAAGTATACTTAAATGTCATTTTAAGTATATTTCTGAGAAGTACATAAAGCCCATTTCTGAGAAGTACATAAAAAGTAGACTGAAAGTATACTTTCCTACTTTTAGTTTAAAGGAAGTATACTAATAACACACTTGAATAAACTTCTTTTTCGTAAGGGGAGACAAGAAAAATACGGGAAAATGACAAATGTCAAATCGTTGTGCTCCTGCTCAGTGTCCTGCGGGAAGCTTCACATTAACGAGTCAGGATGTGACCTCACCGAAACAGATGGCATTTCAAATGTGATGCTTTCCATATAAATGTATATTAGACCTGATATTAAATGATGGCTCACAATCCAGATAACTGAGCTCTGATCAGATCTGCACACGATAATGTCCAGAGCTGCTGCAGTGTGCATCTGACTGACCGGTTGTTCAGGTTGATGCCTGTGCTTCTGATGAAGAACCAGACACTGGATCTGGCTTTAAATCTTCTGAGGTCATTCAGGCGGGGCTTAGCTTAAGTCAGGACTAGGCCATAGCTTAGAAAAAACATTACTGGAGTGCATCTTGAGACAAAACAAGGGCACTGACATATTTCAAGATCAATCAGTGCAAGTTTCTTTCAGTTGAAACAGCTCAGACTTACATTTTAGTCTGGGATTAGGCTTAAGTTTTGCCTGTGAAACCAGGGGTCAGAGTTTTAAGGGTTTTGCACTTTGAAGGGAAACTAAATATCCAGCACAACTGAAGTGCTGCTTTGTTTTCTGCCTGTGAAATCATCTGCATTTAACACTTTAGATGGGCAGCATTTCTGATCACCAAGTCTACACACATTTCCACTCATTTCTACACAGTCAGTAACGACGCTGCGGCTGGGCAACTGCTTAAATTGCCGGTCTATATTTGCGGTCTCAATCATTTCAGATAAACCTGAAGAGCAGAAACAAAACAACTTTAGATGGAGATTTACGTGTCGGTCAGTGCGTTTCTTGTTTAAACGGCTGGTTTTATAATGTTTACTGCTCATTGTCTGCAGTCGTGATCAATCATCCTGTGCGATCAGCTGTGCTTAAGAGCTCATGACGGTGTACAGATGATTAATGAATGAGATCCATTAGAAATGAATGGCGCGAGTGACTTTGTGGTCGTATCGTCTTACCGTTGATCCAGCAAGCTTCAGGGTCGTGTACGTAGAAATCTGTGCTGAAAAGATCCTCCACCATCAGCTTGGTGTCACTGCTGGGCTGCGTATCCACTGTCACACAAACAGACAGACAAGAGCGTGGGGTCAGAAACAGAGCCGCTGAAGGCCTCACGCATCACGTAACAAACGCTCCAGACTTTAGCAATGCAGAAATCTGCCAGACTGATTTCAGGAAGGAACTTCAGGAGCTGCAGTACCTGGAGTGAGGAGGATCACAGACAAGGTGATGAGAGAACAGACCGCCAGAATGACCAGCAGAGCGATGGCGATCCCCTTCCAGTTCCTCTGAGGAGCACTCATGCCCGCCAGGTCCTTCAGAAACACAAGCACACACAAACACCTCAGTTCTTCAGCTGCACAGAAGTCACAGCAGGAATCTAGGAATAATAAAGGTTTCATTTGAGTTCATTTGTACTTGATGATAGACGAGCCTAAATGATCTGAGTAACAGAAGCACGACTCATATGAGGCAGTTATGATTTCTGTCAGGATGGACAAAGGCTTTCTGCTCCAACACTTAGTCATTCATCAACCTCTCAAACCTTCACCTTCACGAAGGACTAGAAACACTGTACAGGAGTGTTTCTGCTCACTGATGAAAACTAATGTCTCCCACGTTTATCCTGGTATAGAGACTGAAACGACTCGGAGATCTCGTCAGACCTCCACACGGACATCTGCAGTGAATGTGATAAAACAATAATACAGACAGTGAAATTCAAGATCAGAGTGACCAAAAGAAAGCTCTGGTCCAGTTTAGAAGAGCAAACCGACCCTGATTTAAAGGACAGTCATATTTAGATCTTGTATATTATGTCTTCAGTCAATGATAATCGCTGTCCTTTCAGAGGATCATAAATCACTGAAATACTGCAACGGTCAAAGTCACCAAACACTTCCACATTACAGCTCTCTGCAGATCGCATGAAAGGGTTAAAGATGTGATGATTTGCTGCAACTTCAGAGAGCAATAATAGGAAAATAAAACAAGGAACTGATGAAAATGAACTCCTCAAACCTCGGCTGTGAGCGTGAGACCGAGAGAGCGTGCCGCTATTTTTAGTGAGGTGACACGTGAAACTGCTCGCTTTGACCTCACCGAGGACACGTTTAGGACGTCAGAGGACGAACAGATTCATCCTTCATCTCTCAACACGAGCGGCGGATCTCGCTCCTTCACACGCCATCAAACACCACAATCGATAGTGTTTCCTAACAGAAGACACCATAAAAAACGTCAGCAATGTCACTGTGCAAAAATACTCCTAAAGTCTATATATAAAGGTCTGTGCATGTCAGAAAAATAAAATGGACATCAGGAGTCGATTACATAAACTTAGCCACTGTCTTAAGATCCAGTCTGAGCCACTGAGTAACTCTTTCCAGTCTTAAAAAAAATATGATGACTTACTTGTAAGACTAATCTAAGCATTTTATGCAACCGGCCACTAAACACAACATCTGGAAACCTCTGCAGTCTCTCAGAGACAGAGAATAAAGGTCTTTTCAAAGTAAAATGGAAATATTCTGCATTTAGAAAAGACAATTCATTCCTACAGTTTATTCACATAAGGGATGGACATTTACCTGACAAAATATGTATATGTGACTGTGTGTGTGTGTGCGCAATTATAACAATTATTATTTCTACAGTAATGATGGATCTAGCTGTAACACAGTAATGAAACACATCGTGTTATGATATCCCGCACACAGACACTGAATTACAGTGACATTTCTCAGATGTAGTTTTATGGTTTTCTGCGTCTGACATCATACTGTTATTGTGTGCTTTTCAAAAGAGAACAGAGAAACTGATCTATAATGAATGAGATCCGCTGCTAATGCTGTGTTTGTGAAGCATCATAATGTCAAATACATTCATAGAGCTGAAGTCAGAGGTTAAAGCGCATCAGTGTCGCCCATAAACACACAGATCTTCATTTAACACACAGCACTGAATATCATCTGACATTTACAAATGTAGCAACATTAATAATACACTATTGTCACCAAATCTCTGGCTTTCTTTAATGCAATAAGGATTTGCAGAAGCATTCAGTTCCTCATCTCATCATGCTCTCAATTTGACTTGACTATCCAACATTACGTTTATTCTAAGCTTTAAAACAAAACATTAATTAATTTTAACAGATTTTAAACATATTTTCAGACAAATACTATTGTTAATTGCTAAAAGCTAAAAGCTGAAGCGTGTAATTTCTTCCATTGATCAGACAAAAACAAAAACAACATTTCTGTCATCATTTACTCTCCCTCCTGTCGATATAAAACCGTATGATTCTCTTTCTTTAGCGGAGCACAGAAGAAGATATTTGAGGAATGTTTCATCTGTTTTTGTGCATACAAACTTCAAAAAGGACATAAATGACAGGCCAAGTCTTCTGAATCTAATGAATGGATTAAATTCCCATATTTTGTGTTTATTTCATATCAGACATCCCTCCTGTCCCAGCGTCTCCTGCATATCGACAGCAGATCCCTGACGCTCGCAAATTATATACAATACCCTGTGAATCGAGCGAGAGACATATGCCCTGTTTCCAGCTTATTAAAGTGTTTTCGGTGATCCCTGAAATGAGTTTTTGCACAGTAGGATGTCTGTCATATAGTTAAAGCCAATTACTGTAGTGCATTAATATTGTGAAAAGTTATCAAAATGTCTGTATAAACATGCCTTTTGAAAGAAAATTTAATTTAATCTCTACAGATTGGGAATCATTGCATCCCTTAAAGCCTGTTCACATCAATGATAATACTAAATAACAATAACAAAGTTTTAATAATGACTAAAGTTTTTAATAATTATTATAACGATAACCACATAAAGGAACGGTATTGTTGGAATCAGAGGGATTTTTCCACTGAGATCAGAGTGCACCAGACTTTAAAGAGCTGGAGCGTTTAGAGCAGCAGACGACAAACCTGCAGACTGACGGACGAACGCCGCTCGCTCTTTAACACACCTGCTGCACGTTTGCAGTGAATAACATTCAGAGTGCTTTCCAGTGTACTTCCAGTCTGACCAGTTAAAGACAAACTGAAGTGTGCACTTGTGAGACTAGGCTTTGTGCTGGCAGAAGAACCATTTCATGCAGATTTCTTCCACTGAGGCTTGAGACAGATGACCAAAAGCTCAAAGCTTACTAATCGCCACATGCTTAGCACAGAATAGACCAAAAAAAACATTGGTTCGATATAGAGTAAATGATCACCAAAGGAATGAATTATTTCTATTCTTGTTTGCACTGAACATTTGTGTTTGATGTGAGTCTTTACAGTCGCATCTGCCAGTCAATCATTCAGATAAATGCCACATGTTCTACATTAAAACCCCATAATAAAAGCAATAATGGTTGTGCATCTGAAGGCCAGCTGTGAACATTAAGATTTAAAAGCATTTTCAATGAAAAGAACAAAGTTGCATGTTTTGATCTACACTATATATCCCAGCGGGCAGAATTTTCTATTTAGAATAGTTGCTAGCGATCTTCTGAAGATGAAGATGATGGACTCTGACACAAACACAACCAACCTGCAGCGAGCGAATGCGTCTGCATGACTGGTTACAGGTGACCGCCATCAAAACCATCTCAACACTCAGATCAAAATACCACAAATGAACTAACTGGGATTGAACAATGAAGCATCTGAATGCAGTCTCTGTCTGTGTGCTCTCACACTATAGGCTACCTTTCATTTTAGGCAGTTTGGGAAGTTACATAAAACAAAAAATATTACAAAACTTTTCTCTTTTTCCAAAATTTATTTTTCTTTTTTCTATTTTCAAAGGATGTTCATTTTATGAACATTAAACATTCAGCTGTTCTGATATGATGTTAGCAGTCAGACTGCATGGAGCATTAGTTGTGTCAAGCTGAGACGCGTTGAGAGCAGCAGCAGCAGCACTATCAGCAGGGCTCGCGGTGCGGACAGAGAAGCACGTTCTTCACAGACACCTTCACCAGGTACACGGGCGCGCGCGAGGCCAGCTCCAGCACGAGCACGAGCAGACACCGAATAACGACAGCAGAACCGAGAGATGTTTCCTCCGCAGTTAAACCGAGAGATAACGCTGATGTCATGAACGGCGCGGGCGTCGGGTTGGTGTGCGCGCGATACTCACCGGATTCGGGAAAAACAGGTCTCTAACGAGATGAAAAAGCACCGTGTAACGCGAGAAGATGCCGTTCGTTACCTCGTCCTGCGGATTCGGTCTCTGGCTTTGCTGCTCTTTGGTGGCCGTCATGATTCCGCTTCAGATGCCGCTGAGAAATCCCAAAAACCCCGGTGTGTCGCCGCTAGCGATGTTTTTCATTCCACCGCAGCGCGAGCGAGCGATCTGATTCTGATTCTGATTCTGATTCTGATTCTGATCGATCTGAACGCTGCTCTGAGTCTAAACCGCTGCGAACGAGGGACGGAGACTGATGCTGCGCTGGAGGGGCGGGAGGGTGACGCGCGATCCCGACACAACCGACGGAACGACAGACAGACAGACAGACAGACAGACAGACAGACAGACAGACAGACAGACAGACAGACAGACAGACAGACAGACAGACAGACAGACAGACAGACAGACAGACAGACAGACAGACAGACAGACAGAACGACTGATAGCCAGACAGATGATAGACAGACAGACAGACAGATAGATAGACTGATGATAGACAGATAGACTGATGATAGACAAATAGACAGATAGACAGATGATAGACAGATAGACAGACTGATGATAGACAGATAGACAGACTGATGATAGACAGATAGACAGATGATAGACAGATAGACAGACTGATGATAGACAGATAGACAGATGATAGACAGATAGACAAGACTGATGATAGACAGATAGACAGATGAAAGACAGATAGACAGACAGATGATAGACAGATAGACAAGACTGATGATAGACAGATAGACAGATGATAGACAGATAGACAGACTGATGATAGACAGATAGACAGACTGATGATAGACAGATAGACAGACTGATGATAGACAGATAGACAGACTGATGATAGACAGATAGACAGACTGATGATAGACAGATAGACAGACTGATGATAGACAGATAGACAGACTGATGATAGACAGATAGACAGACTGATGATAGACAGATAGACAGACTGATGATAGACAGATAGACAGACTGATGATAGACAGATAGACAGACTGATGATAGACAGATAGACAGACTGATGATAGACAGATAGACAGACTGATGATAGACAGATAGACAGACTGATGATAGACAGATAGACAGACTGATGATAGACAGATAGACAGACTGATGATAGACAGATAGACAGACTGATGATAGACAGATAGACAGACTGATGATAGACAGATAGACAGACTGATGATAGACAGATAGACAGACTGATGATAGACAGATAGACAGACTGATGATAGACAGATAGACAGACTGATGATAGACAGATAGACAGACTGATGATAGACAGATAGACAGACTGATGATAGACAGATAGACAGACTGATGATAGACAGATAGACAGACTGATGATAGACAGATAGACAGACTGATGATAGACAGATAGACAGACTGATGATAGACAGATAGACAGACTGATGATAGACAGATAGACAGACTGATGATAGACAGATAGACAGACTGATGATAGACAGATAGACAGACTGATGATAGACAGATAGACAGACTGATGATAGACAGATAGACAGACTGATGATAGACAGATAGACAGACTGATGATAGACAGATAGACAGACTGATGATAGACAGATAGACAGACTGATGATAGACAGATAGACAGACTGATGATAGACAGATAGACAGACTGATGATAGACAGATAGACAGACTGATGATAGACAGATAGACAGACTGATGATAGACAGATAGACAGACTGATGATAGACAGATAGACAGACTGATGATAGACAGATAGACAGACTGATGATAGACAGATAGACAGACTGATGATAGACAGATAGACAGACTGATGATAGACAGATAGACAGACTGATGATAGACAGATAGACAGACTGATGATAGACAGATAGACAGACTGATGATAGACAGATAGACAGACTGATGATAGACAGATAGACAGACTGATGATAGACAGATAGACAGACTGATGATAGACAGATAGACAGACTGATGATAGACAGATAGACAGACTGATGATAGACAGATAGACAGACTGATGATAGACAGATAGACAGACTGATGATAGACAGATAGACAGACTGATGATAGACAGATAGACAGACTGATGATAGACAGATAGACAGACTGATGATAGACAGATAGACAGACTGATGATAGACAGATAGACAGACTGATGATAGACAGATAGACAGACTGATGATAGACAGATAGACAGACTGATGATAGACAGATAGACAGACTGATGATAGACAGATAGACAGACTGATGATAGACAGATAGACAGACTGATGATAGACAGATAGACAGACTGATGATAGACAGATAGACAGACTGATGATAGACAGATAGACAGACTGATGATAGACAGATAGACAGACTGATGATAGACAGATAGACAGACTGATGATAGACAGATAGACAGACTGATGATAGACAGATAGACAGACTGATGATAGACAGATAGACAGACTGATGATAGACAGATAGACAGACTGATGATAGACAGATAGACAGACTGATGATAGACAGATAGACAGACTGATGATAGACAGATAGACAGACTGATGATAGACAGATAGACAGACTGATGATAGACAGATAGACAGACTGATGATAGACAGATAGACAGACTGATGATAGACAGATAGACAGACTGATGATAGACAGATAGACAGACTGATGATAGACAGATAGACAGACTGATGATAGACAGATAGACAGACTGATGATAGACAGATAGACAGACTGATGATAGACAGATAGACAGACTGATGATAGACAGATAGACAGACTGATGATAGACAGATAGACAGACTGATGATAGACAGATAGACAGACTGATGATAGACAGATAGACAGACTGATGATAGACAGATAGACAGACTGATGATAGACAGATAGACAGACTGATGATAGACAGATAGACAGACTGATGATAGACAGATAGACAGACTGATGATAGACAGATAGACAGACTGATGATAGACAGATAGACAGACTGATGATAGACAGATAGACAGACTGATGATAGACAGATAGACAGACTGATGATAGACAGATAGACAGACTGATGATAGACAGATAGACAGACTGATGATAGACAGATAGACAGACTGATGATAGACAGATAGACAGACTGATGATAGACAGATAGACAGACTGATGATAGACAGATAGACAGACTGATGATAGACAGATAGACAGACTGATGATAGACAGATAGACAGACTGATGATAGACAGATAGACAGACTGATGATAGACAGATAGACAGACTGATGATAGACAGATAGACAGACTGATGATAGACAGATAGACAGACTGATGATAGACAGATAGACAGACTGATGATAGACAGATAGACAGACTGATGATAGACAGATAGACAGACTGATGATAGACAGATAGACAGACTGATGATAGACAGATAGACAGACTGATGATAGACAGATAGACAGACTGATGATAGACAGATAGACAGACTGATGATAGACAGATAGACAGACTGATGATAGACAGATAGACAGACTGATGATAGACAGATAGACAGACTGATGATAGACAGATAGACAGACTGATGATAGACAGATAGACAGACTGATGATAGACAGATAGACAGACTGATGATAGACAGATAGACAGACTGATGATAGACAGATAGACAGACTGATGATAGACAGATAGACAGACTGATGATAGACAGATAGACAGACTGATGATAGACAGATAGACAGACTGATGATAGACAGATAGACAGACTGATGATAGACAGATAGACAGACTGATGATAGACAGATAGACAGACTGATGATAGACAGATAGACAGACTGATGATAGACAGATAGACAGACTGATGATAGACAGATAGACAGACTGATGATAGACAGATAGACAGACTGATGATAGACAGATAGACAGACTGATGATAGACAGATAGACAGACTGATGATAGACAGATAGACAGACTGATGATAGACAGATAGACAGACTGATGATAGACAGATAGACAGACTGATGATAGACAGATAGACAGACTGATGATAGACAGATAGACAGACTGATGATAGACAGATAGACAGACTGATGATAGACAGATAGACAGACTGATGATAGACAGATAGACAGACTGATGATAGACAGATAGACAGACTGATGATAGACAGATAGACAGACTGATGATAGACAGATAGACAGACTGATGATAGACAGATAGACAGACTGATGATAGACAGATAGACAGACTGATGATAGACAGATAGACAGACTGATGATAGACAGATAGACAGACTGATGATAGACAGATAGACAGACTGATGATAGACAGATAGACAGACTGATGATAGACAGATAGACAGACTGATGATAGACAGATAGACAGACTGATGATAGACAGATAGACAGACTGATGATAGACAGATAGACAGACTGATGATAGACAGATAGACAGACTGATGATAGACAGATAGACAGACTGATGATAGACAGATAGACAGACTGATGATAGACAGATAGACAGACTGATGATAGACAGATAGACAGACTGATGATAGACAGATAGACAGACTGATGATAGACAGATAGACAGACTGATGATAGACAGATAGACAGACTGATGATAGACAGATAGACAGACTGATGATAGACAGATAGACAGACTGATGATAGACAGATAGACAGACTGATGATAGACAGATAGACAGACTGATGATAGACAGATAGACAGACTGATGATAGACAGATAGACAGACTGATGATAGACAGATAGACAGACTGATGATAGACAGATAGACAGACTGATGATAGACAGATAGACAGACTGATGATAGACAGATAGACAGACTGATGATAGACAGATAGACAGACTGATGATAGACAGATAGACAGACTGATGATAGACAGATAGACAGACTGATGATAGACAGATAGACAGACTGATGATAGACAGATAGACAGACTGATGATAGACAGATAGACAGACTGATGATAGACAGATAGACAGACTGATGATAGACAGATAGACAGACTGATGATAGACAGATAGACAGACTGATGATAGACAGATAGACAGACTGATGATAGACAGATAGACAGACTGATGATAGACAGATAGACAGACTGATGATAGACAGATAGACAGACTGATGATAGACAGATAGACAGACTGATGATAGACAGATAGACAGACTGATGATAGACAGATAGACAGACTGATGATAGACAGATAGACAGACTGATGATAGACAGATAGACAGACTGATGATAGACAGATAGACAGACTGATGATAGACAGATAGACAGACTGATGATAGACAGATAGACAGACTGATGATAGACAGATAGACAGACTGATGATAGACAGATAGACAGACTGATGATAGACAGATAGACAGACTGATGATAGACAGATAGACAGACTGATGATAGACAGATAGACAGACTGATGATAGACAGATAGACAGACTGATGATAGACAGATAGACAGACTGATGATAGACAGATAGACAGACTGATGATAGACAGATAGACAGACTGATGATAGACAGATAGACAGACTGATGATAGACAGATAGACAGACTGATGATAGACAGATAGACAGACTGATGATAGACAGATAGACAGACTGATGATAGACAGATAGACAGACTGATGATAGACAGATAGACAGACTGATGATAGACAGATAGACAGACTGATGATAGACAGATAGACAGACTGATGATAGACAGATAGACAGACTGATGATAGACAGATAGACAGACTGATGATAGACAGATAGACAGACTGATGATAGACAGATAGACAGACTGATGATAGACAGATAGACAGACTGATGATAGACAGATAGACAGACTGATGATAGACAGATAGACAGACTGATGATAGACAGATAGACAGACTGATGATAGACAGATAGACAGACTGATGATAGACAGATAGACAGGAGATCTGCATGGAGGAATGGGCCAAAATACCAGCAACAGTGTGTGAAAACCTTGTGAAGACTTACAGAAAACGTTTGACCTCTGTCATTGCCAACAAAGGGTATATAACAAAGTATTGAGATGAAATTTTGTTATTGACCAAATACTTATTTTCCACCATAATTTGCAAATAAATTCTTTAAAAATCCTACAATGTGATTTTCTGGATTTTTTTTCTAATTTTGTCTCTCATAGTTGAGGTATACCTATGATGAAAATTACAGGCCTCTCTCATCTTTTTAAGTGGGAGAACTTGCACAATTGGTGGCTGACTAAATACTTTTTTTCCCCACTGTATCTAATCAGTCCTGCCTCCTCACTGACACCTGAATCACATCCATCACTCCGAACTAACGAGAACTCAACACTGTTCCGAGAACAAGAGCTAAACTATCTGCTCATCATCATTGATATGGCAAGCTGTTTGGACTTTTATTCATTCTCAGGGTATGAATTATTGATATCAACAATTAAATTTTTACTATATTAATATAATTTCTGATATCTAAAATGGCTTTCTTACTAGTAACACATATCACATTCATGCTATCAGAAATTAACATTGTCACTAGTGACAATCGAATTATTGATATCAAAAATGAAAATTTTTACTAGTAGCAATTTAAATGTTGATATCAAGAATAGACATCTGTACTAGTAACCACGTGATTACTGATATCAAAAATAAAGGTTTTTACTAGTAAGAATTGTATTTCTGATATGTGAAATTGTCATTTCAACTAGTAAGAAATCGATTTGTGATATCAACAATTAAATTTGAATGGCAGCCTATGGTGACATTTAACTAGTGAAAATACTATTACAGATATCAAGAATTATAGTTTTTACTTGTTGAAATCCAATTCCTGATATCAAGAATGAGCATTTTAACTAGTGGAAATTGAATTGTTGATATATCCTGATTCATATCCTGTGAAGGAATAAAAGTCAAAACGGCTTGCCATATCAGTGCATCTGTGATTACGATCAATAAAACCTTACAGACGTGACTCCACAAACACCACTGTCTCGTATATTTCAGAACGTGCTGACGAGGTGAGAGTTTCTGATTCTCAGACATCTTGAGTTTTTGGAAATGGTTCATTGATATAAATACTTCTCATATCGAAGCCACATTCACACTGCAGCTGTCATGAATTTACTGAGCGCTTCATCTCCTTCTGTACAGACAGATTGGTCGTTTATGTGTATTACAACCAAATGCAAAAAAATCAGGTTGTCAACATATATTAAATCTGAAGTTTCCATTGTGTGGTTGGCATTTATGGAACTGTCCACTCTGAACTAAAGGTAATAAATTGTGCCAAAATATTGACAAACCTCTAGAAATGCACAACATTAACATTTGCAGTTAAAACCTAAGAAAAATTTAAATGTCATGTGAACAATTTCTCTCTAAATAGATATTAAATTAGAGAAGAATTAGGAAAACTGCAGTTGAGAAATCTGCATTAGAGAGAAGACAGGAGGAAAAACCTTGACTTTCCAGAAACTGTTTTCCAGAACTGTTAAAAGCGAGTTGACTGTGAGTTTTGCTCAATACCAGTTTTCTGTTGCTGTCATTTAGAGTAAATATCTGCTAGTTGAGAGGATTCATTCATTTACTGCTTATTTTATTTTAAAAGATTATGCTGATTGTGCATCTTGTTTGCTATTGGCTGTAAAAGAAAAAATACTTTTTGCTTTTTTGCGCTTAAGTGGCAAACTGTACCACACTTAGTTTCGATTTTGAGCCATTTTCGTGCTATAGTCTCTCATTGCTGGGCATCACCAGAACTGCACTCCACTGGTTTGAGTCTTACTGCACTGGTATGTCCTTCAGGGTGGCCTGGGGAGGGGAGGTATCCAAAGCACATCAACTGGTCACTGGGGTTCCTCAGGGCTCAGTTCTAGAACCGCTCCTCTTCTCCATATACACAACATCACTGGGTCCCATCATACAGGCACATGGCTTCTTCTAACATTGCTATGCTGATGACACACAGGTCTGTCTCTCATTTCAACCAGATGATCCAACGGTAGCTGCACGGATCTCAGGCTGCCTGGCAGACATCTCGGCATGGAACATCACCTACAGCTCAACCTGGCAAAGACTGAGCTTCTCATCTTCCCAGCAACTCCTTCAGTACAGCACCAGTTTACCATCCATCTGGGCTAATCAACAATAATCCCATTGGGTTCAGCTAGGAATCTTGATGATCTGCTGACCTTTAAAGATCATACCACAATAACGGCACGATCATGCAGGTCTGCACTACGCAACATCAGGAAGATCAGACCCTTCCTAACAGAACATCGTCCAGGCCCTTGTCATTTCTAGGCTGGGTTATTGCAATGCTCTTCTGGCTAAACTTCCAACATGTGCAATCAGACCTCTGCAAATAATTCAAAATGCAGCAGCACATCTTGTTTTCAATGAGTCCAAGAGGGCCCATGTCACACCGCTTCTCATCTCTCTGCACTGGCTACCAGTCGCGGCTCGCGAATCCCTCACAATCTTCAAGAAACAACTGAAAACGTATCTTTTCCGTTAATATTTAACTGCCTCATAAAAAAAATTATATTCCTTCACTTCTTCTGTCTTCTGTTCTCTTACTATCCTTATCCCTCCCTGTTCTAGCTTTTACTACTTTGAACGATGATTGAAACCTTGTATAACAGGCACTTCTCGTGTTTATCGCTATCTTATGGTAAATCTCTTGTTGTATTTCTCAATTGTCGCTTTGGATAAAAGCATCTGCCAAATGAATAAATGTAAATGTAACATAAAATAACTCACTCATCACAGGATAACTAAGTGTTAAAATCACAGGAACAGTTAACCCTGAATGAACAGAGATGAAGCTCACAAGACAAAAATCAGCATGTGCCACAGAAATACCCATTAGAAGCAGAGACAGAGACGAATTGTGCATGAAGAGTACAGACTGGACTGATAAAAACTCACTATAGAGACGGACAGACACATGAAACTTGGAATTACTAAATTATATTTAGACAGACTTAAAGAAGTTCCAGATCTATACTCAGTTATTATTTCAGTTATTTTGCCTTTAATGTAAATAAACATGTGCAAACAATATACTTGCTCTTGTGAATTTATTTGGATGTTAATTACATTGTGCAAGCTGTCTCTTTAATACCGCATGGTTTATATACATGCTGCTGCTGATTGGGCTGACATGTGTGACACACCCACCAAACAAGAGAAAACGCATCTCAAACCCCGTTGCACACCGTTTCCAGGAAACATGTCGTTCAAATCGGAAACCGTAGCAAAACGTTTGAGCTTGAACTTGCCCCAGGTGTTATAAATAGAAACTATGCCTAGCTTGTCCATGTCAATCATTTTAATGTTAATATTTGTTGTTCTTTTTGCTTTTGTGCAACAGATAAATAACAATTTATATGTTTTAGACACTTTATGTTTAGATCATTTCTATTTTGCGGGAGTCCAGTGAATCATTTAAATTCTCCCGCATCACACACACACACACACACACACGAGTCTCTTCCCGCCCGCACCCGCACCCGCTCCCGCACCCGCCCATCAAGAGTTGTCCCACGCCGCACCCTGTTGCGTTGGGTCCCGCGGTACTCCCGCGGTAGTGCAGGTCTCTAGTCTGGATTAAAACACGGCGAAGAAGAAGCAGAAACAAGCATTCGCATATGTAATCAGAAGAATATGTAAAATCGTCATGCGTTAAACCGCATATAAATGCAAACTGCCTAATGTTAGCGATAGACCTGTCGCAGTAATCAATATATCGACTTATCGCACAATATATGTCCATGACCTCAATAATTTTTGGTGACGCAATATATCGCCCATTATATTTACTTACAAATTAATGTCACCATGTTTTGTACATTCCACTTGTGCCTTTGTCTTTTGCAGCTTCTCGTAGCGTGGTGAAGTCATGAGGTACTAGTTCAAATTTAAAAAATGCTTCTACAAACAAAAGTTACATCTGCAGATGTGATCTTGTTTAGGGATCTGTGTCTTTGTGCATACAGACATGTGACTGCTGAGTAGTGATTGTGTTTCTCAGCAATAGTGTGCACCCTTCATTTACAGAGAAAAGAAGATTAGGGGAAAATCTCTAGATGGAAAAATCTCCATAAAAGTTCTTTGTGCAATTTTTTTCTTTTTGTACTTGTTACTTTGCACTTTTTGTTAGAATATGTTTATTTACTGTTTATTGAGGTTTTTTAAGGTATCTAATATTTTAATACTTAATTTCCATGATCTAAATATTCTTAAAAATGCAAAGTTTGTTGTCATTTGAAAGTGTGTAGGCCTTCTTGCATTATTATGCTGTTACATTATGATTATATATTCAGTGGCATAAAATGGTCTTTAAAATGACAAATATCGCAATTATTTCTGGGGCAATATATCGCACAACAAAAAGTTGTTATTGTGACGGGTCTAGTTAGCGAATGAAATGATTGGACGTGGTTTAGGACTCGGGGGTGTTGATGGAGGCGATCGACTCCTCTGTGTTTTCATCATCGATCTGAAACTGATCCAGATGTAGTCTTTGACAAAAATGACATTTTCTCAGCTTTTTGTTCTAAATGTTGCTATTCTAATTAAACTTACCTACATTAAAATGTTGATAAAAAAGAATACATAAAGTAGGGCTGTCAAATAAAAATTTTAATTTTGAATATTCATCGAATTTAAAATAAAAATCCACATTCAAATGCAAAAAACGTTGCATTCGAATTTTAGGTGTGTGTTAAGGCAGGCTTGTTAGTGCTGCATGAGATGCGATGACGATGATAGTGACATTGTACAGTATTATAATGTTTTTGTTAGCCTGTCCAGTTGAACCCATTAGATGCGGCGTTGCTGCATTGTTCATTCAAAATATTGCAGAAAAAGAGAACATCAATGTGTCAATTTACGTCAAAACTGAAACCAAGCCATTCACACAGAATGCATGTTTTGCGCATTTTCTAGAGGGACATCTATCACCTTTGCACTCGTGTCTCGCACAAGAGAGCCGCATGTTTAGAAAGCCATGTAAAATGAATGTAAATTCAACATGTCTCGAGACTTTATGGTGTTTTTTCCCCATCCTTCTGCATCTCATGTTTTTAAATGAAAATGTACTCTGTGTGATTGGCTTTCGGCCTTTGTATTAAACTATACATACATACATGATGCTGTTTTGTTTATAATTAAGCAACTTTATTGCTTAATTATATTTGGTTTATAAACATTATTTTAAACATTATGCACTTTTTTCCCACAGATAGTCAGGTTATTTTATTGTTTTGAATAAACAAAGCAAAACATTTTTTAATATTTTGCTCGATGCGCCCTCTTGTGGCCTCAGGAGAGAAGCCATAAACTTTTTTCTCTGAACTGAAATTATGCCTTTTCAATTTTAATATAATTTGAACATTGATAATATTTAAGAACAAAATTCGAATTTAGTTTTTTAGCCATTTTGACATAAATCTATAACAAAACTTTTTTTTTTAAAGTAGAGGCTCTGTTCTTTATTTTAGAGAATTGCATGTTCAAATATTCTTAAAACAAGGTATTCTGGGGGCCATGAAAGTTTTGTGAAAATGATCAAAAAAAGCTGATGGTGGCTGGCAACCTTTTTAAAAAACGCTGGCAGGAAAAGAAGAGTTCACATTTTCCCTTTACCTTCAGTCATTAACTGTATCTCTTCTTCTGTGTGATTATATAATAATCTCCACTGTGAGTCTGCAGCAGGTCAGATGTCAAACAGAGCAATTAAGACGAGACTGACAGCAGCGTTTGAGGATTAAAACACAGACGCCGGAGCAGAAACAGGGTTACAACACCAGCTTAAAGCACCACAAAATTTAAATATAAAAAAAAACACCTGCAAATGAACCTTTATGAAAACAACAGCGACCACATCATGACTAAATATTACCAAAAACTCTTGAATCAAGGATTGGTTTGAATCATTGAATGATTGAATGCATCTGTGACATGCTGTCATTTATGCAGAGCTCACATTCATTCAAAAGCATATAATAATCAGACTATGATCATATGAAACATCACAGCATCTCTCAGCTCTCTCACAGTACTGGACTATTAAACAGCACATATATTTAATATCATGCGTAGCATTAGTTCTGGCAGGTCACGGTAGTCAAGCTCGCATCAGCTGACTCTCAGCTGATCCCCATCTACCTGTAGGAATACGACACCTATCTAAGCATTCATATATATAAGGTCCCTCAGAAGTATCAGCAGTTTTCGCATTGCTCAATAGCTAATTAAATGGTGAATTTGGCAGGCAAAACACCATCAGCAGGAATCGGGAATTTAGCGAGTGGAATTAATTTCCCCAATGGACTCACCTCCGATTCATTCAAGTTTGTTAACTTAAACACGTGAATTCACCGCGTTGATATAAGCTGCCTGATTCGGAAGTAACTGAGTTAGCATTACTTCACACATCGCTACATTATTGACACTCCACGAGTTATGTAACTGACTCAAGAACAAGTTCAGATGGGAACTTCATCCCCAAGAAGGATATCAAGAGATCAAGCATCCCCGTCACAGCTGCTTTCTTTCACTCTCTCGAACATCTTCACAAGCTAAGTTCCTTTTAATGCTCTCAGGTTTGGCAACATGCGTGTTGCTAAGGCTATCTGTCTTGCTTAGGCTCATTTAGTTGTTTTCAGTTACATGCTTGTGTTTTTCTAGTTTATGTGACCTATTGGCAATGTGCGGTACTTATCTGTTGTCACTGGTAACACGCTTGTCGCTGCATATGCTGTGCTTAAAGGGGGGTCTAATGCCATTTCATGCATTCTGAGTTGTTTACACTCAGATAATATGAATGGAAGGATAATATGAATTATTGAATTTTTAATTATGAAGATTAGTGTCATTGTTCAGTTGAAGTCATCTGCATCCAAAACCTAGGCTGCTGACATGCTACCTATCAGCCAATGACTTAGCAGGCAGCGTTTGTTCATGAAGGTAACTCATGAAACTGATATCGGACATGCTTCTGAGGCAGCTTAACGTTCAATGATCTACAACAAAATAGAACTGGCTTTGGTGATAACTAAGTGAATATTTAATTACTTAATAATACTGATTTCTCGCTAGAAATAACTTCAGATGCCATCTTTATTTTGATCAACCATCATGGGATAGAACACACAGGATTGTGGGTATCAAGGCAGCAAAGGATGCATCTATTCTGCCTTTAAATATCGACCAGATGCGGTATCTCAGCAGGCAGAAAGTGAAGCTAACATTGGATTCAACGTGTCTTGATGCCTTCCTACATTGAAATGTGTCCTCCAAAGGCAGTATTTTCCACTTTCGGATACAACCGTCAGTTCAGTGTTAATTCTGCTCCGGTACCAGACATGCTTATTCGTATCTAGTCGTATTGGAAACATGCTTTTTCTTAAGCTCTCGGTTGTTGTTGGGAATATGCTTTTTCTTAAGTTATAGTTGTATTGTCAGGAACACACTTGTCCCAGAGCTATCTGGTTGTTATTGGAACATGCTTGTTCTAAAAGTTGTAGTCGTATTGGGAACATGCTTGTTCTTATGTTAATAATAATAATAATAATAATTCATTACATTTATATAGCGCTTTTCTAGGCACTCAAAGCGCTTTACATTGTCAGGGGGTATCTCCTCATCCACCACCAGTGTGCAGCATCCACCTGGAGGATGCGACGGCAGCCATAGTGCGCCAGAACGCCCACCACACACCAGCTTATTGGTGGAGAGGAGACAGAGTGATGAAGCCAATCAGTAGATATGGGGATTGTTAGGAGGCCATGATGATCAGAGGCCAATGGGCAAATTTGGCCAGGATGCCGAGGTCACATCTCTACTCTTTTCGAAAGACATCCTGGGATTTTTAATGACCACAGAGAGTCAGGTCCTCGGTTTAACGTCTCATCCGAAGGACGGTGCTTGTTGACAGTATAGTGTCCCCGTCACTACACTGGGGCGTTAGGACCCACACAGACCACCCCCTGCTGGTCTCACTAACACCTCTTCCAGCAGCAACCTAGTTTTCCCAGGAGGTCTCCCATCCAGGTACTGACCAGCTCAACCCTGCTTAGCTTCAGTGGGCAACCAGTCTTGGGCTACAGGGTGATATGGCTACCAAGTTATAGCTGTATTGTTGGGAACATGCTTGTTCCAGAGCAATCCGGTCGTTATTCGTAACATGCTTGTTCTTAAAACTGTAGTTGAATCGGAAACATGTTTTTCTTAAGTCTATCTGGTGTTATTGAGAACATGTTGCTTAAGCTTTTAGGGTATTGACAAAATACTAATTAGGTCATCCATTAAGGCAACATGATTGTTGCTACAGGTTATGCAGGTTTTGGCAACATACTTGTTTTGGTCATTTGGTAAAGGGCAACACGCTTGTTGCTTAAGGCTTTGAGATTTTGCTATCAGTTTGTTTTGAGGGATATCAGCATATGGTTTTGTTTTGGGGGGTTATCGCTGCTCTCCCTGCTCTCATCCATGCTAGGCTGCATGGACGCACAGTAGTGCTGCACGATAAATCGCATGCGATATTTAACGTGCATCTTGTCAGAAAGCCGGTGTTCACTGACGAGCAGCACAAAAAATTGCGCGAATATGAACGTGGTTTTGCGCAACTCGTCAGTGAACAACGGCTCTGTGTAGTTAATGCTGCTCAATGTGAAAGCCCGCAGGTGATGGAGATTTACCGCTGATTACAGAACCGGCTTTCTGACAAGATGCGCGTTAAATATCGCATGCATGATTTATCGTGCAGCCCTAATGCACAGGGAGTTCTTGCCCAGCACAGAACCATACCACCAATCCAAACTGTATGCTAGTTGTCAATCATCTTTGACGATAGTGGTCCTGACAGTACTGTCAGATAAACTCAATGCTTCTATATTTCTGAGGTTGTAGGAAACTCCAAACATCCTGAAAATACAAAGCACTTGCTGCTTTATTTAACACATCTATTCCCTCTGTTTTCATGAGCTCCAGATTTGGTCAAGGTGAGGAGAACCTTGTGCGAGGTGATGAAGAATGAGAGAGAAAAACGTCTGACCCGATTACACCGGCTCGTGTGTGTGTGTGTATTTGTATAATATTCATTTATTATATGTATGTTTAGTTCACACTCTAACACTCTTTTGTAAAGTTTAGTGTACTGGACTAATCTGTCTTTAACCAGTCACTAACCCTAACCGATCACCTAGTCTTTGTCCAGGAGTCTGATCGGTAAGGGTTAACGTACATCAGCTGAATAATTAGAATAAGTAATTACTTAATAATTAGACATGAAAGATTAATTTGAGAAATATTTTATTAGCTCTGTAAACACAAGAAGCGAAGAGAAACAGTTCCTAACAAACAGCTTTACGTCGAAATGAATGAACAAGCTCAGACAGGATGGACATTTAAAGGGGTCATCGGATGCAAAATTAACTTTTGTTGTTGTTTGAACATAAATGTGTGTTGGAAGTGTGTGTAAACATCCATCCGATAATGATAAAAATCCACCCAGTGTTTTTTTTTTTTTTATTCCTATTTTAAAATCAGTGCGAGCCAGTGCTTTAAACGGGCCGGGCGGGGCTAATAGCCTCCGACCTGTAGCACCGAGGCCAAAATCACGCTGCGTTTCCACCGTCGGGCCAGAAGCTCCGCTGCACTTCACTAAAACCCACCCTTTACACGCCTCCCAGGAACAACATCACGCAACCCCATCATTTCACCAACAAAGAGAAGTTATCAGAAAACTAATAAGAAATAAGTCACTGGAACTAGCGCGATCACAAAAAGAACATGATAAAAGCGGCCGTTTGTTTGCATGCTTAGTTAAATATTTAAATCCAAAAGCATCGATGTTTTACAATAATAAGTTATACATTGATCATAATTAATTAATTTATCAGGATTGAAAATTAGTCACACAGAAATAAAGCGGTATGGACATAGCCTACCTACTTATTCCGTCGAGTCCGTTTCTGTTTATTTGTAGTCACAGTATATACATCACATTTAGAAAGAATGATCATTTCTATATTTTTATAAAAGCTCCCGAACAAAAACCATTATTATATTTTTATGACATATGCGGAGCTAAACTCTCGAGATGAGACTTATGAGAGATAAAATATGTTATATGTTAGTAAATACCAAGCGGCAACCTCCCCCTCTCTCTCGTGATGCTAACAAGGAAGTGACTTAAACTGTAATTCATCAACTGGCCGCTAGAGGCTGGCTGCAAAAGGGAGTCAATCCCATAGACTCCCCATGTTAAAATGCCCAACTTTACAGCAGAAAAAAACATGTCTACAGCCTGGTTCAAAAAATGATTTTGGTCTATATAGCTAATTTTGCCCTTCATGACAACTGTGAGGGGGTGAATTTTTTTATAACTCATCCGTTTAAATTATATTAAGCCTTACAGTTCTGCATAATTAAGGGCGTGGCCACTTGAGTGACAGGTGGATTGCCGCTGCTGTCACCACCGTCGAGCTAGGTGGGCGTGGTTTCAGCAACCAGCTCCCGCCTCTTTGCCCATTTTCGATTATCCGGGAGTGACGCGCTGCCAAGATGGCGACGGCCGGCTCTGCCCACTTTGAGCTTCAAAAACCTCTTCAGGAACCTACGGGTGACGTCACGGACACTACGTCCATGTTTTTATACAGTCTATGGTAAATACACGATTGCGATAGAGAATAAGAAGCTGACGTCTGATTTCTTCACGTGGTCGTATTTACCACGTTTACTATGGTAACGTTAATGGCTAGCGTGCATAGTCTTTTGCATTGCTTATAAATATTTCTGCCTAGTATGGTGATCATAATCCACATCGGATCAAGTTATTTCAAACACTCACTGCTGTCTGAAAGTGAGTTTTGAGCTCAGCTTATTTTAAAAGTCTTTAATGCTGGTGTTATAGCTGTTAACTTAATGAAATTTTCTGCAGCGCTAACGCTCTCCAGACACGTAGAAACTCTGTCTTTGTTCATAACCACTCCTCTAGCCCCAGCTAGCCCGCTTTGGCCTAAGGTTTTCGTTGGGCCAAAAAACCCGGGCCATTGGCCCCGTGGAAGCACCGACGAGGCACGATCAAGCCCCGGAAGTGACAGTGGAAACGCGACTGGCCCTGGCACGCACTAGCACACCCGCTTTCAGCTTCCGGCTTTCCGGCTTCACTACCGTTCGGACGTTCTTGCTTACTGCTCTGCGCTTTGCTCCCAATTTCTGTACTTTTCTCAGATTTTTACTTCAGCAGATCAGCACAGTGTTCAAACAACACATTTTTGGCACAAACACAAACTAAAAACTCTTTGGGACTGGAATAATACCACGAAAGATAAGACTTTGCCTCCCACTGCCAGCAGCTTACATTTCGGAGAAGGGAAAACACAGCTGCCCACATTCAAACAGAAGAGAAAGAAAATGCCTCCTGTTGAATCTACTTGCTGCATGAACTGCTGCAAACTTCTACAAAGGATTGCGGTTCTTGAAACAAGTTACTTGCTGGACTTCCAAAACAGGCAGAACTCTCAGCAGACTGTCATCATAGACCCCCTCAGCATACAGCCAGTGACTCCATGAATCTAGTAAATCTCAACAGTTTATACCAAGTGTAGAGGAACAAGCCGAAACTGATTGTCACACTAATCGATGGCACAAACAGGGAGCGAGACCCAAAGGCACTCGAGACATCAGATTGTCACGAGTTTCTCGTATTGCGGCCATAGCATCCTCTACCCCAGATTTGGCTATGACAAGGCTTGTGAATACAGGTATTCTACCACCCCCTATACATCTTGAGAACAGATTTGAAACATTAATGAATGCGGGTGAGGAATCCCCAAGTGTGATTAAACATGGATCCGATCAGCCAGCAGCTAACCTCACTACTAACAGGCGCTCAAGGTCGAGCAGACAGCGGTATTCAGCTCAGAGCGCAGCCGGGCTCAGGACTCTGATAGTGGGAGACTCAATTATCAGAAACATCAGTAGGAGAAATTCAAATCGAATCATCATCCATGTGGGGAAGACTGATATTCAGAAAGAGCAGTCAGAACTCTTTAAGAAGGACTTCAGTGAACTCTTTGAAACACTTCGAATATTTAAAGTTCAGTCGTTCATCAGTGGACCACTCCCAGCAAGGGGAACGAATATGTTTTCACATTTGCTTGAGCTGAACACATGGCTTCAAAGAATCTGCAGCATAAAAGGAGTCAATTTCATCGACAACTTCAATCTTTTCTGGGGCCATAGACAACTGTTTAAACTGGATGGCCTCCACCCAAACAAACTTGGTGCAAGAGTGCTAAAGGACAACATCTACTTCTCCCTCCATCATCCTTCAGTAGTGTGTGCCAAACTACTCAACCTGAATGGCACACACACACCTGGACAGAGTATGAGTGACCACAGGACTTCATATCAGCTTCCGAGTCATCATGTGGTTGACACATCCCACAAGGACACTGATAACACCACGCAGCCACAACTAGC
>JADLZM010033028.1:1937608-1965655 GCA_018148995.1 Sinocyclocheilus maitianheensis | reverse complement strand
TGTGTGAGAGAGTGTGTGTGTGAGTGTGTGAGTGTGTGCGTGTGTGTGTGTGTGAGTGAGTGAGTGAGTGAGTGAGTGAGTGAGTGAGTGTGTGAGTGAGTGAGTGTGTGAGTAAGTGTGTGTGTGTGTGTGAGTGAGAGTGTGTGAGTGAGTGTGTTTGAGTGAGTGAGTGAGTGAGTGAGTGAGTGTGTGTGTGTGTGTGTGAGTGAGAGTGTGTGTGTGCATGTGTATGTGTGAGAGTGAGTGTGTGTGTGTGTGTGAGTGAGTGTGTGTGTGTGTGTGTGTATGAGTGTGTGTGTGTGTGAGTGAGTGTGTTTGAGTGAGTGAGTGTGTGAGTAAGTGTGTGTGTGTGTGTGAGACGACAGATTCACACTCATTAAGGTGCGACAGCGCTCTCTCTCTCAAGACTGTATGCTAATTACTCTGGGTCAGAGTGATAATTGCACAAGTACGTGCTGGAGTTGGCACTATTAATAAAGTTCGTTAAGTCTTCTGCCCTCTGACCTTGGTGACCTTCACTGATACTCTCTTAATTAGGCCACGTAGGGGCAGGCATGGCCTAATGGATAGAGAGTCGGACTTGTAACCCGAAGGTCGTGGGTTTGAGTCTCAGGTCTGGCAGGAATTGTCGGTGAGGGGAGTGAATAACCAGCGCTCTCTCCACCTTCAATACCACGACTGAGGTGAGACCCTTGAACAAGGCACCGAACCCCCCACTGCTCCGGGTGTGTGCGTGTGTTTGTTCACTACTTACTGCTGTGTGTGTGTGTGCACTTGGATGGGTTAAATGCAGAGCACAAATTCCAAGTATGGGACACCATACTTGGCCACACATCACGTCCTTTCCTTTCCTTTTAATTGAGGATCACAGCTTTAAAATTGACACATAATCTGATCAACAACATCAGAGCGTTTTCCTGCAGATGTGACTGAATGTAATCAGGGATTTGACTTCAGCCGCTCAACACTGACTTACACTTACACACGCTCCAAAAACAGGATAAAACAGCACTTTCACTTTGAATCTCATGCTGTTGATGAATTATTACCCCAAACACAGACGAGTTTGAATTACACAAATGAATTACTACATATCTGTAGTTTCCTTAGAGATTGCCATCCATGCCTTCATCACGTCACGGCTGGATTACTGTAACTCGCTGTACTATGGCATTTCAAAAACTCAAAATTCTCGTTTACAGGTAGTACAAAATGTAGCAGCTAGATTTCTGAAGGGGTGTAAAATTTTTTATCATGTTACACTCATTCTGAGATCCCTGCATTGGCTGCCTGTTCAGTACAGAATTGAGTTTAAAATTCTTCTATTTGTCTACAAATCATTGAACAATTTAGCTCAGCCTTATCTTACAAACCTACTTCATCCCTACATCCCCACAAGACGATTACGATCCGAGGAAAAACTTCTCCTCCAGATCCCTCGCACTCGTCTAAAGACGAGAGGAAATAGAGCGTTTGAAGTGGCTGGTCCTACTCTCTGGAACAACTTACCATCTCATATTAGAATGGCCTCCACTCTACCTGTGTTTAAATCTAGTCTAAAAACTCTTCTTTTTACTTTGGCATTTATTAATTGATTTCGTTATAGTCATGTTATGTGTATTTGACATTATGCTATTAATATTTTACTTATTGTATTTGTACAGAGTGTACAGCACTTTGGTCGGCTTTTAGCTGTTTTTAAATGTGCTTTAGAAATAAACTTGAACTTGAACACACAAAACTATGTTCGTTTGTTTGGTGGACACCAGTTCCATCTAATCATGGCAATAAAAACTCATCAAGTCAAGTTACCTTTATTTATATAGCGCTTTTAGCAATACAGATTGTGTCACAGCAGCTTTACAGCATTAATTAGTGTGTCAATAATGCAGAAGGATAATAGTAAACACTCAATGTTCAGTTAAAGGCAGTTCATCATTGAATTCAGTGATGTCATCATCCAGCTCAGTTCAGTTTAAATAGTATCTGTGCAATCAAGTTGACGATATCGCTGGAAAATAAGTGTACTCAACTAAGCAATCCAGAGGAACCAAAACTCCATCACTGACAGGATGGAGAAAAAACCTTGGGAGAAACCCGGCTCAGTCGAGGGCCAGTTCTCCTCTGACCAGATGAAACCAGCAGTTCAATTCCAGGCTGCAGCAAAGTCAGATTGTGCAGAGGACTCTGGTTCCTGTGGTCTTGTCCCGGTGGTCGTCTGAGACAAGGTCTTCACTGGATCTGTATCTGGGGCTCATCTAGTTGTCCTGGTCTCCGCTGACATTCAGGGCTGTCGAGGTCCTCTCTAGGTGCTGATCCACCATCTGGTCTGAATACAGACTGGATCCGGGCGACTGCAGTGACCATCTGATCCTGATTTTGATATTCTAGGTATTATCAAATTGCCAAATTGAGTTTTGAGAACGCAATGGGCGTGGAGGACTATAATGCAATAAGAGCTTGTTCAAATTCTGAGGAGCTAAACCATTCAGGGCTATATGAGTAATAAGCAAGATTTTAATATCTATAGGATGTTTAATAGGGAGCCAGTGCAGTGTTGACAGAACCGGGCTAATATGGTCATACTTCCTGGTTCTAGTAAGAACTCTAGCTGCTGCATTTTGGACCAGCTGGAGTTTGTTTATTAAGCGTGCAGAACAACCACCCAATAAAGCATTACAATAATCTAACCTTGAGGTCATGAATGCATGAATTAACGTTTCTGCATTTGACCTTGTGAGCATAGGTTGTAATTTAGATATATTTTTGAGATGGAAAAATGCAGTTTTACAAATGCTAGAATGTGGCTTTCAATGGAAAGTTTGCTATCAAGTAGCACACCTAGGTTCCTAACTGATGACGAAGAACTGACAGAGCAGCCATCAAGTGTTAGAGAGTGTTCTAGGAGGTTTTTGGTCTGATAATTAACACCTCTATTTTTTCGTCATCCAGTTTTTTATATTGACTATGCATTCCTTTAGTTTTTCAAATTGGTATGTTTCAGCGGGCCGCAAAGAAATATAAAGCTGAGTATCATCAGCATAACAGTGAACGCTAACACCGTGTTTCCTGATGATATCTCCCAAGGGTAACATTTAAAGTGTGAAAAGTAACCACCCTAGTACTGAGCCTTGAGGTACTCCATATTGCACTTGTGATTGATATGATGCCTCTTCATTCACTGCTACGAATTGATGGCGGTCAGATAAGTACGATTTTGAATGCCCTTCCACTAATGCCAACAAAGTTTTCTAGTCTATGCAAAAGAATGTTGTGGTCGATAGTGTTGAATGCAGCGCTAAGATCCAGTAGCACTAGGGCTGGGCAAAAAAATCGAATGTGATTTTCGTGAGAATCTCGTCAATAAAGCCACTTCTGGTGATTAGTAGTAAATCTCCAGCACGTGCTTTCAGATGGAGCGCCATTTACTACACAGAGCCGCAGATCAGAGCGATTTTTTGCACAGCCCTAAGTAGCACTTATAGAGAGATACAACCACGATCACACCATCACATCAGCCCAATCATATCATACAAACACTAGTTACCTGTTAGGATTCACATCAATTACAAAATGCTGCTACTTACTCATGAAGGCCTAAATGGCAAAAAGTCCACAAAAGGAGGCAGAGCTTTCTTACATTCAGGATCTAAAGCCTGTGATATTCTTCATAGCAATGATCGGCACACGATCCGTCATGAGGTTAGAGATCACAGCACTGAAGCATCCCTGTAACGCTGTATTGTGAGATATGCTACACAAATACACACATCTTGACTGTGGATCATAAGAAAGACATATGGTACAACAAGAACAAGCAGAATCAACACTGATTTAAACTCACTGCATTGCAATACTGCGATCAAAGAAAAACTAACATGACTCACATCTTTAAAACATCAGGTCATATTTTATACAGTATATTATGATGGGCACATGAAAACAATGAAGAGCAGCAATGACCCTTAAACTCAACAGCACCACAGAAATGTCAAAATAAACGCATCAGAAAACATGATTGTTTCCTTTACTTTTAGGAAGTGAATCAATGATGTCACGTGGTTCATGCAGGCTGCCATGTTGAGCGTGATTATGAGGCTTTATTTCCTCTGAAGGCTGTTTGTGAGACTCCGACGCTCTCTAGTGGTCATAACAGAGTACTACAGGACAGCAGTAAATCTGCATGAGAAACATCACTCACACATGAGCACTACACACTACACAGTCTGCAAACGGATTGAAACACACACGCTCTCTGGTCTGCACATTAGAGACTGTAGATGCATTTGTAATTTACTGCTGCTTCTCAAGAATAAATGAAATTCTCTCACAGTCTAAACTAAAGTCAAGGCTTTAACATCTGCTCAAGGCCGTAGCCAGCTATCACTGCGGTCTGGACCTCTGTAAATGTAAACTTGTATGAGTGTCTGCATGTATATTTCAGTTTAGATGGTTTGATAGTTCAGTGTTATGGGAGATCCATGTTGCCAGATCCAGTTATTATAAGCCTCTTTGGACGACTTTTGTTCACACTATGTGACACTTTTGAAAGCTAATAAAGTTTAAGGGTAAGTTTAGGGTTAGAAATATGTTTATCTTATTTCCAAAACAAAAGATTTGAACTTATTTCAGTTTGCTTTATTTTCAGGGCGCATTTTATTTGTTAAACTGACAGTAATCAAAGAAAGCATATATTGCTGACAGGAGACCACATTTGGTAAGATAAACGCAACTATCATCATGATATTATCTGTAAGAAACGCTATCAAAACCAGCATAACACTCGTACAAAGATCTGCAGAAGAAGCGGGTTACAGAATGAAATAAATGCTCAGTATGCAGACACTGGCCATGAAGAAGCCTAGGGTATTTTATTCAGTTTTACTGGTTAACTTTTCACAAAGTCATGCTAAAACATGGATAAGAGCACTAGACAACGTTCTTACCATAGAGCAATGCTTACTAACGAAAACTATTACAGTAAAAAGTATTGTTGCATGAATAATAAACAATCAAATTATTCACCCCTAAACTATAGCAAAGTATTAACAAATTTTAATGCAATAAGCTCTACTCTAAATTAACAATGTCCTTCCCCCAAAACAGAGATAAAGTCTTTCACAAACATCTACTCGCCTGTCTGTTTTCAAGTGTTTATGTAGTGCATATGAGCTGCATTTGTAGGTGTTATTCCAGCACAATCCCTCACTCCGACCCAGACCTCAGTCATTTGCAGCAGACACAGCACAAGCAGCGCAGTCTCATACAGATCCTCAGTCTGCTCAACCAGCCATTCTACAGCACTAACATGAAGACCATTAGATCCATGACGACTGGAAACGTGTGGGAAGAGAGCGCTCGTAAACTCTGCTGCTAAAAAACACAGACGTTTCCTTCGAGGAGGCCAAAAATGAGGACGAGAAATGAACAGTACAAAACTCATTAGTTAATCTCATTTATCTACAGAGGAGGGAAGCGTCTGTTTCTCCTCCGTTGATCTTTGCATCGTGTTGGTCTGAATGCAGAGATCCAGACGTGAAGAAGTGCCTCCGTCACACTATGATTATCTGATCACAGAGTTCAGATCTACGATGGTAAATGCACTGAAGTGATGAAACGTGATGCTCTGGGGTTTTATAATATAGTGTCATTTACAGAAGGAACGGGAGGCGTTTGTTACACAGACCTGAGCTCAGAACAACACACGGACTCATGACTGACACTGAAAACAGCAGATACAGTATGTCTGTGGAGATTTCTCTCTTTGAGCACAAATAAACCTGGAGATCTAATAAGAACACTAGAAAATGAAGTAAATCATCCACAGCGATGGACTCAAGGAAGACTGGATGAGTTTCAGTCTGATAATGAACCATCAGCAGCAGCAGCGCTATGAATTTAGTCATGAGCCGCTGTGTGAAGACCTCAGAAATAAAGCCTCTCTGGGTCTGGGTTTGTATCCATCAGAAATCTGTTCCATCTGATGTTTACACAAGTTAAATAAAGACGGAACACTATTTACTATAAACACACGATTTGTGTCTGTTTATATAAATATACTACTTAAAAAAACACACAAAGTCTCAATTTTTAAACATTTTCATATTGCAAAAAAAAAGTAATCGAATCCTCACTAAACACTGCTTGTTGTTACAGCATTTTTCAGAAGCTGTGTAAAAACATGTTTAAAAATGCACAAACCTGGTGGAGAGTTAGTGCTGATAAACAGCATGTTTGTTAGTGGATTCTAACTCCAGTTAGTGCTGATAAACAGCATGTTTGTACATTATAAACATATAAAAAGCAGTGCTGCTGGTTTACTGTGGAGTAAACAGCTTGAACCTGGACAGCATGTAAACATGCGATGGAGGAATGATTCCACCGGGACTGCATCTGCTGCGTGGGAGCTCGTGTTTTAGAGTTATGCAGCACATTAGCAGCCTGCCGCCCACCAACACCATCATCATCTACAACAACCATCTTTAATTCCTCTGATGTGCCATAAAACCAATAAAGGGAAACTGTTATTGCAGTATTTGTACAGCAGGTGGTAATGCCAGAAACATGAATGATCTATCTGTGCTTCGGAGCGGAGCCAGGACGCTTCAAAAGCCTGTGATGGACGTGAAGGTGGTCTAACAAATATAAAGACATGCACACAGATTCATAAAATCAGAATCATCTGGTGTGAATCTACAGCCTGTTCAGTCTGAAGCAGCTGATAAATAAAGCAAGGAAAGGTTTCTGAAGGGCTGCTGTGGCAGACGAGCATCTGATTATTGTACAGTAACTATCATAACGGTCTTATTTGACTGAACAAACGTCACCTTACAGATCGACTGCAGGCCGGAGGGAGTTTTTGGTGAACGCTCCATATTATTTTAAGCATATCTGATGACTAATGACTACAAAAGAAGGCAACTATTAAAAAGAATAGAGGAACCGATACTCCAAAACTCATCCGATTCAATTCAGTATTAGTCATTACAAGTCATAATTTGACATGAATCTCACATGTATCTGAGCAGAAGCAGCTCATATGTGTTTGTTCAGTTCTCAACTTCATCTCTCTTTTAATCTCCACAAAACAACCTTCAGTCCGGCGTCCGGTTTCTTTTGTCCTTGCAGTTCCTCTATGGTTCACTCTCACTGCCTCTGAGTCTCTATCAGATGTTCTCCAGCAGCAGACGAGATGCGACCAAACACCCTCTTCATTCAATTACAAAACTCTTAACTAATTACACCAGCGCTTGTCACGGATACAGATACAGGTTTCAGTCTAATACTGGGAAGTGACTTGAAAATGCGTGTGTGTGAGAGTGTGTGTGTGTGTGTGTGGTGTAACATGAGTTTCCATTATGAGCGTGTCTGATATCACAGAGCATCTCTGAAGGTAATAGGAGCAGACAAACACACACTATACTATACTAACTGTGTGTGTGTGTGTGTGTGTGTGTAATGTTGAGATGATGGATGGACGCATGATTGATGTTTGATTCTGACTGACGTCTCGTGTCCAGCACTGCTGAGATCAGATAATAACAGCAGAGGAGCTGATCATTTACACACACACACACACACACTCTCTGTAAGTCAGTGTTCTGTAGAAGCACACACTCTCTCTCTCTCACACACACACATACACACAGTCTCTGTAAGTCAGTGTTCTGTAGCTGCACACACTCTCTCTCTCACACACACACACACACAGTCTCTGTGTGTCAGTGTTCTGTATACACACACACTCTCTCTCTCACACATACACACACACAGTCTCTGTAAGTCAGTGTTCTGTAGATGCACACACTCTACAGCAGTGAAATGTGAGATGCTGCTGGTGTTTCTCAGACCTGCTCCTGTTTATGGCTCTGAATCTGCTTTGAAACCATCTGTACTGTATGAAGCGCTGTAGATATAAAGTTGACATGAGGAGACTCGAGGACAGCAGGATCAGGGCTCAAACTCTGATCTACTGCGTCAGCGATGAGGATGATGAGGATCTTTCAGCGGTGTGAAGTTCTGCTCCAGTCCATCATAAACTATTAAACATTCATGAGCCGCTCTCAAACACACCACAACTCCCTTACTTTCTTAATCCATTTATTTACTGTGGCTCAGTCCATCTCAAGCTGTCATTGTACACCTCGATCAATCTGTCTGAGCTCAATCTGAATCAAATTTGGATCGGTTTGGAGAAACCTGAAATAATATGATCAACAGGAGCAATCTAAACACTTGAATCTGACTGTCTGCTTCATTGCCTTCAAAAAAAAAGCTCAGAATCAGTTCTGAATTATTAAAGAGACATGTGATGCATCTGAGAATCATTTATTTCTATCACCCTAAATTAATAATATATAATAGATCAAATTCATTGTACACACTATATACTACAGGTTATCCAGAATATGAAGGCAATGCACTAATGAGAGTTAGTGGAGGATTCAGTCAGCTCCTGCTGTCAGTCACAGATGGACAAACATCACAACTTCTCATCATCACTGTAATATCACACACTGTATGCACAGCTGATAAACACTCCATGCATTCATGATAATCTCATCTTCTTTTCTTTCTGATGTTTCTGGCACTGTTTGTGCGTTACATAAAAAAGTGAAACAAACAAAGACAAACAACCGCATAACGGGAAATATCACGACATTACACGAGAGTCACATCAGCTGAATTATTATTGATCATCTGTGTTTGATTAGTTTAGTTTAGCTAGCCAATCTATCACTGGATGCATTTCGGACAAAACCCCAGCACACAAACTCCAGCGATGTCAACCCCAGCTGCAGTGAGAAACACAGAAAACACTTACTGTGATGCTCTTGGATGATGAGGACTGACATTTCACCTGATGAGAGACGCTGGCCGTTTGATTCATCGAGGAAAAGATCCGAAGTGATCGATCAGTTCAGCGAGAGATTGTCTTCTGATGATGATCGACGACTGCACTGAGCGATGCTCTCTCTCTCTCTCTCTCTCTCTCTCTCATTTCTCTCTCTCTCATCTCTCTCTCTCTCATTTCTCTCTCTCTCTCATTTCTCTCTCTCTCTCTCTCTCTCTTTTCTCTCTCTCTCTCTCTCTCAATTCAATTCAATTCAAATTAGCTTTATTGGCATGACTTGCATTGTCCATTACATGAATAAGGAATAAACAATTATATAATACATAAACAAGAATAGATATGTAAAATAATTAAGTAAATAAGTACATGTATACTTTTCTTTTTTTCCTTTTCCACAAACAGGAAAATATTAAAGAAAAAAGTACATGTAAGACATGTTCTTGCTTCAGTTTTGTCCACTGGCTGACAGTCTGAGTGTGTGACAGGCTGATACATATCGTGCTGCTGTTGTGATCATTTTGGAATCTTCCCCTAAAATGTGACTTAATTTTTCTGCATTTGGTAATGCCATAAAATTTGGTTTAATTTGTTGGAATTTGGGGAAATATGCAGCTCTAATGCTCCTCTGTTTCCAGCTCTTTCTGTGAGCACAGTGAACACAGTCTATGTTCTCGCGGCTGCATATCTGTAGGTGTCGTCCTCTCTCTATAGCCAGACAGTGAGCACTCAGTCTGTATTTTGTCAGTGTCTCTCTTAATTTGTGATCTTTTACACAGCTCAGGTATTCTGCTGGTTTGTAGTCTCTATTCACGTGTAAATACAGCTCCATCTTCTTTTGTAATTTAGTGGCCTCTTTCCTATAAGCAAGGTAAGAGCTCGGATCACTGCAGGGCTTCAGGCTGGTGAGGGCTCGGATCACTGCAGAGCTTCAGCCTGGTGAGGGCTCGGAACACAGCAGGGCTTCAGTCTGGTGAAGGCTCGGATCACTGCAGGGCTTCAGGCTGGTGAGGGCTCGGATCACTGCAGAGCTTCAGCCTGGTGAGGGCTCGGAACACAGCAGGGCTTCAGTCTGGTGAAGGCTCGGATCACTGCAGGGCTTCAGGCTGGTGAGGGCTCGGATCACTGCAGAGCTTCAGCCTGGTGAGGGCTCGGAACACAGCAGGGCTTCAGTCTGGTGAAGGCTCGGATCACTGCAGGGCTTCAGGCTGGTGAGGGCTCGGATCACTGCAGAGCTTCAGCCTGGTGAGGGCTCGGAACACAGCAGGGCTTCAGTCTGGTGAAGGCTCGGATCACTGCAGGGCTTCAGGCTGGTGAGGGCTCGGATCACTGCAGAGCTTCAGCCTGGTGAGGGCTCGGAACACAGCAGGGCTTCAGTCTGGTGAAGGCTCGGATCACTGCAGGGCTTCAGGCTGGTGAGGGCTCGGATCACTGCAGAGCTTCAGCCTGGTGAGGGCTCGGAACACAGCAGGGCTTCAGTCTGGTGAAGGCTCGGATCACTGCAGGGCTTCAGGCTGGTGAGGGCTCGGATCACTGCAGAGCTTCAGCCTGGTGAGGGCTCGGAACACAGCAGGGCTTCAGTCTGGTGAAGGCTCGGATCACTGCAGGGCTTCAGGCTGGTGAGGGCTCGGATCACTGCAGAGCTTCAGCCTGGTGAGGGCTCGGAACACAGCAGGGCTTCAGTCTGGTGAAGGCTCGGATCACTGCAGGGCTTCAGGCTGGTGAGGGCTCGGATCACTGCAGAGCTTCAGCCTGGTGAGGGCTCGGAACACAGCAGGGCTTCAGTCTGGTGAAGGCTCGGATCACTGCAGGGCTTCAGGCTGGTGAGGGCTCGGATCACTGCAGAGCTTCAGCCTGGTGAGGGCTCGGAACACAGCAGGGCTTCAGTCTGGTGAAGGCTCGGATCACTGCAGGGCTTCAGGCTGGTGAGGGCTCGGATCACTGCAGAGCTTCAGCCTGGTGAGGGCTCGGAACACAGCAGGGCTTCAGTCTGGTGAAGGCTCGGATCACTGCAGGGCTTCAGGCTGGTGAGGGCTCGGATCACTGCAGAGCTTCAGCCTGGTGAGGGCTCGGAACACAGCAGGGCTTCAGTCTGGTGAAGGCTCGGATCACTGCAGGGCTTCAGGCTGGTGAGGGCTCGGATCACTGCAGAGCTTCAGCCTGGTGAGGGCTCGGAACACAGCAGGGCTTCAGTCTGGTGAAGGCTCGGATCACTGCAGGGCTTCAGGCTGGTGAGGGCTCGGATCACTGCAGAGCTTCAGCCTGGTGAGGGCTCGGAACACAGCAGGGCTTCAGTCTGGTGAAGGCTCGGATCACTGCAGGGCTTCAGGCTGGTGAGGGCTCGGATCACTGCAGAGCTTCAGCCTGGTGAGGGCTCGGAACACAGCAGGGCTTCAGTCTGGTGAAGGCTCGGATCACTGCAGGGCTTCAGGCTGGTGAGGGCTCGGATCACTGCAGAGCTTCAGCCTGGTGAGGGCTCGGAACACAGCAGGGCTTCAGTCTGGTGAAGGCTCGGATCACTGCAGGGCTTCAGGCTGGTGAGGGCTCGGATCACTGCAGAGCTTCAGCCTGGTGAGGGCTCGGAACACAGCAGGGCTTCAGTCTGGTGAAGGCTCGGATCACTGCAGGGCTTCAGGCTGGTGAGGGCTCGGATCACTGCAGAGCTTCAGCCTGGTGAGGGCTCGGAACACAGCAGGGCTTCAGTCTGGTGAAGGCTCGGATCACTGCAGGGCTTCAGGCTGGTGAGGGCTCGGATCACTGCAGAGCTTCAGCCTGGTGAGGGCTCGGAACACAGCAGGGCTTCAGTCTGGTGAAGGCTCGGATCACTGCAGGGCTTCAGGCTGGTGAGGGCTCGGATCACTGCAGAGCTTCAGCCTGGTGAGGGCTCGGAACACAGCAGGGCTTCAGTCTGGTGAAGGCTCGGATCACTGCAGGGCTTCAGGCTGGTGAGGGCTCGGATCACTGCAGAGCTTCAGCCTGGTGAGGGCTCGGAACACAGCAGGGCTTCAGTCTGGTGAAGGCTCGGATCACTGCAGGGCTTCAGGCTGGTGAGGGCTCGGATCACTGCAGAGCTTCAGCCTGGTGAGGGCTCGGAACACAGCAGGGCTTCAGTCTGGTGAAGGCTCGGATCACTGCAGGGCTTCAGGCTGGTGAGGGCTCGGATCACTGCAGAGCTTCAGCCTGGTGAGGGCTCGGAACACAGCAGGGCTTCAGTCTGGTGAAGGCTCGGATCACTGCAGGGCTTCAGGCTGGTGAGGGCTCGGATCACTGCAGAGCTTCAGCCTGGTGAGGGCTCGGAACACAGCAGGGCTTCAGTCTGGTGAAGGCTCGGATCACTGCAGGGCTTCAGGCTGGTGAGGGCTCGGATCACTGCAGAGCTTCAGCCTGGTGAGGGCTCGGAACACAGCAGGGCTTCAGTCTGGTGAAGGCTCGGATCACTGCAGGGCTTCAGTCTGGTAAGAGCTTGCATCACTTTATTTCAGGTGCTACTGGAACTTCACAGCTCTCTTTTGAATATTAATTAATAATGGGTATTGTCCTAATTCAGCTCTGCACGAGTTGTTTGGGGTTGCTCTGTTAACTTTCAAGATGCTTTTACAAATTTGGGTATGCATATTTTCAATTTCTTCTTTTTCCCATTTGGAGAAATCTTGGGTTTTTAGAGGTTCCCATTTCTCACTGCCATAAAGAGCAATTGGTTCCATTATTGCTTTTAGGATTTTTAGACAGGTTTGAATTACAATTTCATATTGAATTGTATTTTTGATCATGTAGAAGACTCTCAGTGCCTTTGTTTTCAGTTCATTCACAGCCAGATTGAAGTTTCCTGTTGAGCTGATTTTTAGTCCCAGATAGGTGTATTCATGGGTGTGTTGTGTCTCTCTCTCATGTTACTCATGTTTGAATGCAGGTCTGCTGTCACGCCGTTCATCTGTAATCAAACACATCTGAGTATCTGCAGGCGCTTGAACATCTGCAGGTGTCTTGGAGCTTCACACCTGTTTTCACCAACAGGACTGGTTTCGGTTTGACAAATTCACACTGATCCGGTTTAAACAGTAAGAATAAGATGACGCTCTCTGTGTGAATTTAATATTGTTTTATCTGGAGTTTAGGAATATTGGAAGTGAGACGCCGACATTCCGACATCCAGTCGCGTAGCAGCGGAATCATTCTGACTTCTCGCGAGAGTCTGATTCAGCACGATTCTCCTCTACTTATTCTTTAAATGTATATTTATGGGCTTTTTATGCCTTTTAATGAGCGAGGACAGTGGAGAGCTGAGAGGAAAGCAGTGGGATTCGAACTCGGGCCGCCGCTGTGCTGTATGCAGGCTAACCAGGAGAGTTAAACACGTTTACACAAGAAGAAAGCTTGAGGTGACTACTGGAGAAATATTTCTGATCATATCAAAATAGATGATCAGCACGTCCATCAGTAAATTTATACGTATTATTTTAAAAGTTTAAAATATGTCAAATGGAAAACGTTTTTCTTTTTTAATGAAAAGCTTCGTATCATTTAGTTTCTATTAAACAAAGTCCAAAAAATATTATTTCAAACAGTGAATGTTTGCCATTTCCACATTATTCTGACAAAAAAAAAGTATTTTTTCATCAGACTTTGTGCCCTTCAGCTGGATTTTCAATTAAAGCAATTAAACAAATTGAGAAGTTAGCATTTGGAATATGAGAAGATGGTTTGTTAATCAGGCCTTCCATTTTAGCAGCTTGACTAGAAATAAAGACTAATTTGCTCCCAGTGTGCTTTATTGAACTTTAAAACAATGATATGCAGTATCTTGAGAAATAACAGACACTCCATGTGACGTTTCTGTCATTTTCACTCCTGATGGAGAAATACAGCAGCCCAAACACACCTGACGATCATCACGCTCATTAAACAGACACAAACGCGTTCATTAGAAACCATGAGCTTTTATTGGAATGCTTCACCATTACACTTATAAATCACACCCGTGTGTGTCTGCCTTTATCAAAACGAGCTTCTGCTAATACTGATTCCGCTCAAGCAGATGTTCATATGACCGTCTGGGATCAAGAATAAATGACATCTGAAGGTAAAAGCAGTCGAGTATCTAAAACGCCAAGAAAAAGAAAGAGACAGAAAATCCAGTATATGGGATATTTTTTAACAGTTTTCTTTTAGTAACAAATTTGAAAGATGGAAAGGAAATATCAAAGTAGAGCAGGAAATGCTTTGCTTTAATGTGGTAGAGGTTCGGGTCATAAAACATTAAAATAAAGAACAGGATGGAGTTCAACATGTGATTCTTTACACCTCAATGACAATAATGACACCGGTCCAGTTTCATCATAAACCTCATGATCAGAGTTCAGTTACACGCGTCACACACTCACACGACACAGACTGAAGCGCTTTCGGTTGCTTACACTGGGATAAAATCAAGAAAAACTCAAGAAAACCGTCGTGTGTCCAGCAGTCGTGGTGAACCGGTGCATCGGACACACGTCTCTGAGGGGACCAACAATAGAAAAAGCATTTCTCATTTCTGCATCTGCTCCCTACCATCCCATACGCGCTCGTGTGTGTGTGTGTGTGTGTGTGCGTTTAGGACATGACACCGAACACAGGGTTGTGGCGGCAGATGCTCGGCCCGATCTCCTCGTAGTCTTTCTTGGTGTGACACACTTGGTAAAACTCCGGCTGCAGACAAACACACAAACACAGCGTCACACACACACACACGTTTCTGACGTCCTGCAGCGTGAAGGTAATGACAGTCATTAGTAAACAGTGTAATCGAGTTCTCAGTGCACAGATTCATTCACAGAACGGTTTATTGATTATAATTCATGGCAGCAAACGCTTCGGCTCACAAAGGCCAGCAGACGGCGGATCTGAACCAGTTTCTCTCTGACGCGTTCAATTAAACAGGCTTTTATTCAGATAAACGTCTCTTTATGCGTGAACGAGCAACAGCGAACACTCCTTCTGGAATGTTTTCACAGTACAATAAACTGTGATTCCTCGTCAGGCGAGTCGTTTAAAGCAGCGGTTCTCAAGCAGACGTCTGGGGTCAAAGCTCACTAGAGGACTTCAAATGATTTAGATGTCTGAATTGGAAAGTAATTGAATCTTATAACAATATCAACATGTTATAACTATGGCTGCCCCCTAATAGTCAACCAAAATTGTATTAGTCGCAGAAATTATTTTTTTCAATCCACAGGCGAAGTCACGCAGTGTTCAAGCGTCTGTGTGATATGGAGGCGCCGCTGCGCTCACTTACTCTTAAAATGCTAATTTTCGCTCATACAGATAAGAGTAATAATATTTTGAATCTGTAAAGACACGATTTTATTTGTGTGCACTCACAATAACAACAAAACATTGCGCTTTTGCAAAATAATGAAAGCAACAGGACACACTTTCTGCCGTCTCGGTCTCTGTGAACTTAAGCGCGAAACGCCGAAACTTGCCTCACAGACATGAAAAATATATTTTCTACATATATTAATAAATTATCTACCTTTCTAATGAACCGATTCAAATGGAGAACAAATATTCTCAGATTATGTAATGAATATGAAACATGTCGCCGACTTCATCTCTTAAACCGAAAACAAAGCACTAGTTTAATCAATAAATTATTCAGTGTGTGTGTGTGTGTGTGAGAGAGTCTCTATATTTGAGTGTGTGTGTGTGTGTGTGAGAGTCTCTATATTTGAGTGTGTGTGTGTGTGTGTGAGAGTCTCTATATTTGAGTGTGTGTGTGTGTGTGTGAGAGAGTCTCTATATTTGAGTGTGTGTGTGTGTGTGTGTGAGTCTCTATATTTGAGTGTGTGTGTGTGTTTGAGTCTCTATATTTGAGTGTGTGTGTGTGCGTGTGTGTTTGAGTCTCTATATTTGAGTGTGTGTGTGTGCGTGTGTGTTTGAGTCTCTATATTTGAGTGTGTGTGTGTGCGTGTGTGTTTGAGTCTCTATATTTGAGTGTGTGTGTGTGCGTGTGTGTTTGAGTCTCTATATTTGAGTGTGTGTGTGTGCGTGTGTGTTTGAGTCTCTATATTTGAGTGTGTGTGTGTGCGTGTGTGTTTGAGTCTCTATATTTGAGTGTGTGTGTGTGCGTGTGTGTTTGAGTCTCTATATTTGAGTGTGTGTGTGTGCGTGTGTGTTTGAGTCTCTATATTTGAGTGTGTGTGTGTGCGTGTGTGTTTGAGTCTCTATATTTGAGTGTGTGTGTGTGCGTGTGTGTTTGAGTCTCTATATTTGAGTGTGTGTGTGTGCGTGTGTGTTTGAGTCTCTATATTTGAGTGTGTGTGTGTGCGTGTGTGTTTGAGTCTCTATATTTGAGTGTGTGTGTGTGCGTGTGTGTTTGAGTCTCTATATTTGAGTGTGTGTGTGTGCGTGTGTGTTTGAGTCTCTATATTTGAGTGTGTGTGTGTGCGTGTGTGTTTGAGTCTCTATATTTGAGTGTGTGTGTGTGCGTGTGTGTTTGAGTCTCTATATTTGAGTGTGTGTGTGTGCGTGTGTGTTTGAGTCTCTATATTTGAGTGTGTGTGTGTGCGTGTGTGTTTGAGTCTCTATATTTGAGTGTGTGTGTGTGCGTGTGTGTTTGAGTCTCTATATTTGAGTGTGTGTGTGTGCGTGTGTGTTTGAGTCTCTATATTTGAGTGTGTGTGTGTGCGTGTGTGTTTGAGTCTCTATATTTGAGTGTGTGTGTGTGCGTGTGTGTTTGAGTCTCTATATTTGAGTGTGTGTGTGTGCGTGTGTGTTTGAGTCTCTATATTTGAGTGTGTGTGTGTGCGTGTGTGTTTGAGTCTCTATATTTGAGTGTGTGTGTGTGCGTGTGTGTTTGAGTCTCTATATTTGAGTGTGTGTGTGTGCGTGTGTGTTTGAGTCTCTATATTTGAGTGTGTGTGTGTGCGTGTGTGTTTGAGTCTCTATATTTGAGTGTGTGTGTGTGCGTGTGTGTTTGAGTCTCTATATTTGAGTGTGTGTGTGTGCGTGTGTGTTTGAGTCTCTATATTTGAGTGTGTGTGTGTGCGTGTGTGTTTGAGTCTCTATATTTGAGTGTGTGTGTGTGCGTGTGTGTTTGAGTCTCTATATTTGAGTGTGTGTGTGTGCGTGTGTGTTTGAGTCTCTATATTTGAGTGTGTGTGTGTGCGTGTGTGTTTGAGTCTCTATATTTGAGTGTGTGTGTGTGCGTGTGTGTTTGAGTCTCTATATTTGAGTGTGTGTGTGTGCGTGTGTGTTTGAGTCTCTATATTTGAGTGTGTGTGTGTGCGTGTGTGTTTGAGTCTCTATATTTGAGTGTGTGTGTGTGCGTGTGTGTTTGAGTCTCTATATTTGAGTGTGTGTGTGTGCGTGTGTGTTTGAGTCTCTATATTTGAGTGTGTGTGTGTGCGTGTGTGTTTGAGTCTCTATATTTGAGTGTGTGTGTGTGCGTGTGTGTTTGAGTCTCTATATTTGAGTGTGTGTGTGTGCGTGTGTGTTTGAGTCTCTATATTTGAGTGTGTGTGTGTGCGTGTGTGTTTGAGTCTCTATATTTGAGTGTGTGTGTGTGCGTGTGTGTTTGAGTCTCTATATTTGAGTGTGTGTGTGTGCGTGTGTGTTTGAGTCTCTATATTTGAGTGTGTGTGTGTGCGTGTGTGTTTGAGTCTCTATATTTGAGTGTGTGTGTGTGCGTGTGTGTTTGAGTCTCTATATTTGAGTGTGTGTGTGTGCGTGTGTGTTTGAGTCTCTATATTTGAGTGTGTGTGTGTGCGTGTGTGTTTGAGTCTCTATATTTGAGTGTGTGTGTGTGCGTGTGTGTTTGAGTCTCTATATTTGAGTGTGTGTGTGTGCGTGTGTGTTTGAGTCTCTATATTTGAGTGTGTGTGTGTGCGTGTGTGTTTGAGTCTCTATATTTGAGTGTGTGTGTGTGCGTGTGTGTTTGAGTCTCTATATTTGAGTGTGTGTGTGTGCGTGTGTGTTTGAGTCTCTATATTTGAGTGTGTGTGTGTGCGTGTGTGTTTGAGTCTCTATATTTGAGTGTGTGTGTGTGCGTGTGTGTTTGAGTCTCTATATTTGAGTGTGTGTGTGTGCGTGTGTGTTTGAGTCTCTATATTTGAGTGTGTGTGTGTGCGTGTGTGTTTGAGTCTCTATATTTGAGTGTGTGTGTGTGCGTGTGTGTTTGAGTCTCTATATTTGAGTGTGTGTGTGTGCGTGTGTGTTTGAGTCTCTATATTTGAGTGTGTGTGTGTGCGTGTGTGTTTGAGTCTCTATATTTGAGTGTGTGTGTGTGCGTGTGTGTTTGAGTCTCTATATTTGAGTGTGTGTGTGTGCGTGTGTGTTTGAGTCTCTATATTTGAGTGTGTGTGTGTGCGTGTGTGTTTGAGTCTCTATATTTGAGTGTGTGTGTGTGCGTGTGTGTTTGAGTCTCTATATTTGAGTGTGTGTGTGTGCGTGTGTGTTTGAGTCTCTATATTTGAGTGTGTGTGTGTGCGTGTGTGTTTGAGTCTCTATATTTGAGTGTGTGTGTGTGCGTGTGTGTTTGAGTCTCTATATTTGAGTGTGTGTGTGTGCGTGTGTGTTTGAGTCTCTATATTTGAGTGTGTGTGTGTGCGTGTGTGTTTGAGTCTCTATATTTGAGTGTGTGTGTGTGCGTGTGTGTTTGAGTCTCTATATTTGAGTGTGTGTGTGTGCGTGTGTGTTTGAGTCTCTATATTTGAGTGTGTGTGTGTGCGTGTGTGTTTGAGTCTCTATATTTGAGTGTGTGTGTGTGCGTGTGTGTTTGAGTCTCTATATTTGAGTGTGTGTGTGTGCGTGTGTGTTTGAGTCTCTATATTTGAGTGTGTGTGTGTGCGTGTGTGTTTGAGTCTCTATATTTGAGTGTGTGTGTGTGCGTGTGTGTTTGAGTCTCTATATTTGAGTGTGTGTGTGTGCGTGTGTGTTTGAGTCTCTATATTTGAGTGTGTGTGTGTGCGTGTGTGTTTGAGTCTCTATATTTGAGTGTGTGTGTGTGCGTGTGTGTTTGAGTCTCTATATTTGAGTGTGTGTGTGTGCGTGTGTGTTTGAGTCTCTATATTTGAGTGTGTGTGTGTGCGTGTGTGTTTGAGTCTCTATATTTGAGTGTGTGTGTGTGCGTGTGTGTTTGAGTCTCTATATTTGAGTGTGTGTGTGTGCGTGTGTGTTTGAGTCTCTATATTTGAGTGTGTGTGTGTGCGTGTGTGTTTGAGTCTCTATATTTGAGTGTGTGTGTGTGCGTGTGTGTTTGAGTCTCTATATTTGAGTGTGTGTGTGTGCGTGTGTGTTTGAGTCTCTATATTTGAGTGTGTGTGTGTGCGTGTGTGTTTGAGTCTCTATATTTGAGTGTGTGTGTGTGCGTGTGTGTTTGAGTCTCTATATTTGAGTGTGTGTGTGTGCGTGTGTGTTTGAGTCTCTATATTTGAGTGTGTGTGTGTGCGTGTGTGTTTGAGTCTCTATATTTGAGTGTGTGTGTGTGCGTGTGTGTTTGAGTCTCTATATTTGAGTGTGTGTGTGTGCGTGTGTGTTTGAGTCTCTATATTTGAGTGTGTGTGTGTGCGTGTGTGTTTGAGTCTCTATATTTGAGTGTGTGTGTGTGCGTGTGTGTTTGAGTCTCTATATTTGAGTGTGTGTGTGTGCGTGTGTGTTTGAGTCTCTATATTTGAGTGTGTGTGTGTGCGTGTGTGTTTGAGTCTCTATATTTGAGTGTGTGTGTGTGCGTGTGTGTTTGAGTCTCTATATTTGAGTGTGTGTGTGTGCGTGTGTGTTTGAGTCTCTATATTTGAGTGTGTGTGTGTGCGTGTGTGTTTGAGTCTCTATATTTGAGTGTGTGTGTGTGCGTGTGTGTTTGAGTCTCTATATTTGAGTGTGTGTGTGTGCGTGTGTGTTTGAGTCTCTATATTTGAGTGTGTGTGTGTGCGTGTGTGTTTGAGTCTCTATATTTGAGTGTGTGTGTGTGCGTGTGTGTTTGAGTCTCTATATTTGAGTGTGTGTGTGTGCGTGTGTGTTTGAGTCTCTATATTTGAGTGTGTGTGTGTGCGTGTGTGTTTGAGTCTCTATATTTGAGTGTGTGTGTGTGCGTGTGTGTTTGAGTCTCTATATTTGAGTGTGTGTGTGTGCGTGTGTGTTTGAGTCTCTATATTTGAGTGTGTGTGTGTGCGTGTGTGTTTGAGTCTCTATATTTGAGTGTGTGTGTGTGCGTGTGTGTTTGAGTCTCTATATTTGAGTGTGTGTGTGTGCGTGTGTGTTTGAGTCTCTATATTTGAGTGTGTGTGTGTGCGTGTGTGTTTGAGTCTCTATATTTGAGTGTGTGTGTGTGCGTGTGTGTTTGAGTCTCTATATTTGAGTGTGTGTGTGTGCGTGTGTGTTTGAGTCTCTATATTTGAGTGTGTGTGTGTGCGTGTGTGTTTGAGTCTCTATATTTGAGTGTGTGTGTGTGCGTGTGTGTTTGAGTCTCTATATTTGAGTGTGTGTGTGTGCGTGTGTGTTTGAGTCTCTATATTTGAGTGTGTGTGTGTGCGTGTGTGTTTGAGTCTCTATATTTGAGTGTGTGTGTGTGCGTGTGTGTTTGAGTCTCTATATTTGAGTGTGTGTGTGTGCGTGTGTGTTTGAGTCTCTATATTTGAGTGTGTGTGTGTGCGTGTGTGTTTGAGTCTCTATATTTGAGTGTGTGTGTGTGCGTGTGTGTTTGAGTCTCTATATTTGAGTGTGTGTGTGTGCGTGTGTGTTTGAGTCTCTATATTTGAGTGTGTGTGTGTGCGTGTGTGTTTGAGTCTCTATATTTGAGTGTGTGTGTGTGCGTGTGTGTTTGAGTCTCTATATTTGAGTGTGTGTGTGTGCGTGTGTGTTTGAGTCTCTATATTTGAGTGTGTGTGTGTGCGTGTGTGTTTGAGTCTCTATATTTGAGTGTGTGTGTGTGCGTGTGTGTTTGAGTCTCTATATTTGAGTGTGTGTGTGTGCGTGTGTGTTTGAGTCTCTATATTTGAGTGTGTGTGTGTGCGTGTGTGTTTGAGTCTCTATATTTGAGTGTGTGTGTGTGCGTGTGTGTTTGAGTCTCTATATTTGAGTGTGTGTGTGTGCGTGTGTGTTTGAGTCTCTATATTTGAGTGTGTGTGTGTGCGTGTGTGTTTGAGTCTCTATATTTGAGTGTGTGTGTGTGCGTGTGTGTTTGAGTCTCTATATTTGAGTGTGTGTGTGTGCGTGTGTGTTTGAGTCTCTATATTTGAGTGTGTGTGTGTGCGTGTGTGTTTGAGTCTCTATATTTGAGTGTGTGTGTGTGCGTGTGTGTTTGAGTCTCTATATTTGAGTGTGTGTGTGTGCGTGTGTGTTTGAGTCTCTATATTTGAGTGTGTGTGTGTGCGTGTGTGTTTGAGTCTCTATATTTGAGTGTGTGTGTGTGCGTGTGTGTTTGAGTCTCTATATTTGAGTGTGTGTGTGTGCGTGTGTGTTTGAGTCTCTATATTTGAGTGTGTGTGTGTGCGTGTGTGTTTGAGTCTCTATATTTGAGTGTGTGTGTGTGCGTGTGTGTTTGAGTCTCTATATTTGAGTGTGTGTGTGTGCGTGTGTGTTTGAGTCTCTATATTTGAGTGTGTGTGTGTGCGTGTGTGTTTGAGTCTCTATATTTGAGTGTGTGTGTGTGCGTGTGTGTTTGAGTCTCTATATTTGAGTGTGTGTGTGTGCGTGTGTGTTTGAGTCTCTATATTTGAGTGTGTGTGTGTGCGTGTGTGTTTGAGTCTCTATATTTGAGTGTGTGTGTGTGCGTGTGTGTTTGAGTCTCTATATTTGAGTGTGTGTGTGTGCGTGTGTGTTTGAGTCTCTATATTTGAGTGTGTGTGTGTGCGTGTGTGTTTGAGTCTCTATATTTGAGTGTGTGTGTGTGCGTGTGTGTTTGAGTCTCTATATTTGAGTGTGTGTGTGTGCGTGTGTGTTTGAGTCTCTATATTTGAGTGTGTGTGTGTGCGTGTGTGTTTGAGTCTCTATATTTGAGTGTGTGTGTGTGCGTGTGTGTTTGAGTCTCTATATTTGAGTGTGTGTGTGTGCGTGTGTGTTTGAGTCTCTATATTTGAGTGTGTGTGTGTGCGTGTGTGTTTGAGTCTCTATATTTGAGTGTGTGTGTGTGCGTGTGTGTTTGAGTCTCTATATTTGAGTGTGTGTGTGTGCGTGTGTGTTTGAGTCTCTATATTTGAGTGTGTGTGTGTGCGTGTGTGTTTGAGTCTCTATATTTGAGTGTGTGTGTGTGCGTGTGTGTTTGAGTCTCTATATTTGAGTGTGTGTGTGTGCGTGTGTGTTTGAGTCTCTATATTTGAGTGTGTGTGTGTGCGTGTGTGTTTGAGTCTCTATATTTGAGTGTGTGTGTGTGCGTGTGTGTTTGAGTCTCTATATTTGAGTGTGTGTGTGTGCGTGTGTGTTTGAGTCTCTATATTTGAGTGTGTGTGTGTGCGTGTGTGTTTGAGTCTCTATATTTGAGTGTGTGTGTGTGCGTGTGTGTTTGAGTCTCTATATTTGAGTGTGTGTGTGTGCGTGTGTGTTTGAGTCTCTATATTTGAGTGTGTGTGTGTGCGTGTGTGTTTGAGTCTCTATATTTGAGTGTGTGTGTGTGCGTGTGTGTTTGAGTCTCTATATTTGAGTGTGTGTGTGTGCGTGTGTGTTTGAGTCTCTATATTTGAGTGTGTGTGTGTGCGTGTGTGTTTGAGTCTCTATATTTGAGTGTGTGTGTGTGCGTGTGTGTTTGAGTCTCTATATTTGAGTGTGTGTGTGTGCGTGTGTGTTTGAGTCTCTATATTTGAGTGTGTGTGTGTGCGTGTGTGTTTGAGTCTCTATATTTGAGTGTGTGTGTGTGCGTGTGTGTTTGAGTCTCTATATTTGAGTGTGTGTGTGTGCGTGTGTGTTTGAGTCTCTATATTTGAGTGTGTGTGGAGTGAGTGAGTGTGTGTCTGTTTTTGGGGAATAAACTCTCTCCACAGGGTTTCTGAAGAGGTTTAAATATTAAACTTTAGACTTTAAGACCTCTAAAAATAAAATTAATACTGTTCATCTCTACAGAACAAGCCATGCCTTTCATGAATCTCAGATTATTTTACTTTTATCAAGGACTTAATACTGCAAATCAGCAAAACAACTTTAAATACTATTCCAAAAGATACAATAATTTGAACTTGGTTTGTGTGCTAATATATCAGTACATAAAGATTAGTGTTTTTCTCCCCGTTTTTCTGTAGGGTGTGTGTGTGTGTGTGTGCCTGTCCAAACCTCAGGGTGGAAGAAGATCTCTGGTCCCAGGAAGCGCTCGTATCCCACGTCGATGGTGAACTCCTTCTTGCTGATGGCGTTGATGCCGGTGTACTGCTTGATCCATTTGGATCCGTCCGTATCATACTTGTTAAACTCCTTCACCAGATCAGGACAGACGTAACTGAAGCGCTCCTGCAGCAGAGAAACCGAGACCTCAGAGACTGGAGGATGAGACAGTCATGTGATCCATCACACACAGACACACGCTCTCACACACACACACACACTCTCTCTCTCTCTCTCTCTCACACACGCACTCTCTCTCTCACACCCACGCACTCTCTCTCTCACACACACGCACTCTCGCTCACACACACGCACTCTCTCTCACACACGCGCTCTCTCTCTCACACACGCGCTCTCTCTCTCACACACGCGCTCTCTCTCTCACACACGCGCTCTCTCTCTCACACACGCGCTCTCTCTCTCACACACGCGCTCTCTCTCTCACACACGCGCTCTCTCTCTCACACACGCGCTCTCTCTCTCACACACGCGCTCTCTCTCTCACACACGCGCTCTCTCTCTCACACACGCGCTCTCTCTCTCACACACGCGCTCTCTCTCTCACACACGCGCTCTCTCTCTCACACACGCGCTCTCTCTCTCACACACGCGCTCTCTCTCTCACACACGCGCTCTCTCTCTCACACACGCGCTCTCTCTCTCACACACGCGCTCTCTCTCTCACACACGCGCTCTCTCTCTCACACACGCGCTCTCTCTCTCACACACGCGCTCTCTCTCTCACACACGCGCTCTCTCTCTCACACACGCGCTCTCTCTCTCACACACGCGCTCTCTCTCTCACACACGCGCTCTCTCTCTCACACACGCGCTCTCTCTCTCACACACGCGCTCTCTCTCTCACACACACACGCTCTCTCACACACACACACACACACACTCTCGCTCACCTTGACGGCTTTGGCGGTCTCCAGCGACTGCTCCGGTGGGATGCCCACCTCTCGCTCTCTCAGCAGCTGCTGTGTGAAGTACGTGATGTCCCGGCCTGCGATGGGAATGTGTTTAATGCAGCTGCCGATCACGTACCCTTCCGCCTGTCAAAACCAATCACAGCAGAGCGCTCAAGGTCACTTCCTGTTCTTTACTAATCTGCAGGGAAGTGGCCGTGAGCATCCAAACATACCGACGTGATCAGACACGACAGAAGAGCATCAGACATAACACGAAAATAGTTATCAATTATTTGGTCTGAATATGAACAGCTGTTTGAAAACATGTAAATATAGTTTGATTCTCTTCTGCGTGTAAATTTCTACATGCATGCCATTCCATTACTGACTCAATCTTATAAATCATACAGTATGAGTTTTTTTGAGAATGTGTGGTGTGTGTGTGAGTGAGTGAGTGAGTGAGTGAGTGAGAGAGTGTGCGGTGCGTGTTGTACCACTGGAATGACGTGAGTAACTCCGTCTCCGCTGTCGATGACGGTTCCTGTGAGCGTCCTCTCACCGACCTGTCTAGACGTCCATGATGCCGCCAGAGCCAGAACAGCCTGACAAGCACACACAGATCAGCCAAACGCATCAGCACGGAGAGCCAGTGTGTGTGTGTGTGTGTGCGAGTGTGTGTGTGTGTGAGGGGTGTGTGTGTGTGAGGGGTGTGTGTGTGTGAGGGGTGTGTGTGTGTGTGTGTGTACCTGCACAGCGATGTACAGCCCCGGCACATTAAAGGACTCAAACATGATCTCGGCCGTGTACTCGCGGTTCTCCGGTGTGTTTAAAGGAGGTTCGGTCTGCAGCAGAGAAACAAACACGTCACACAGGAAGTGATGCGTAGAGCGCAGTAAAATCTCAACCCAGCACTTTAGGTTTCAGCTGAAGGAGAGACGTTAAACACAATCACAATGAAGATGAGTAGCGATGAAGGTCTCCTCACCAGCAGGAAGTAATGGTCCTCGGGTTCGGCTCTCAGATACTTGAAGATCACCTGCTCCATAAACCTCTCCATCAGATCCCAGTCCTCCACGATCCCGTGCCGAATGGGCCACTGCAGAGACAGACACGCTCAGAGATCACGGACACGCCATCTGATGATGATGAAGGACGAGCAAGAACCCTTCATCATCACGGACCGCAGGTAGTCAGAGAGTCAGACTGAATAAAGGAATAGTTCATTCAAACATGAAAATGTGCTGGAAATCTCCTCAACCTCAGGCCGTCCGAGATCAGGATGAGTTTGTTTCTTCATCAGAGAAATGTAGAAATGTAGCACTGCATCAGTGTCTCAGAAATGGATGCTCTGCAGTGAATGGGTGCCGTCAGAATGAGAGTCCAAACAGCTGATAAAAACAACACAATAATCCACAGCACTCCAGTCCATCAGTTAACATCTGGAGAAGACAAAAGCTGAAACACATCCAGCATTAAGACCTTTTAACTGTGGATTATTGTGATGTTTTTATCAGCTGTTTGGACTCTCATTCTGACGGCACCCATTCACTGCAGAGCATCCGTTGCTGAGACACTGATGCAGTGCTACATTTCTCCAAACCTGATGAAGAAACAAACTCATCCTGATCTTGGATGAAATTAGATTTTCATATTTGGGTGAATGTACTTCTATAAACCTAACCTTCTTTTAAAGTGTCTTCACAATTTAGGTGTTAGTAGTTGGTTGATTTTATGGATTAAGGAATTTGTAAAAAACCAACCACAGCGTGTTTGTATTAATAATGTCATGTCTGACAGCTTGGTTTTAAATACTGCTGTACCCCAGGGATGTGTATTATCTCCAATATTATTCTCTGTATACATCAATGAACTGCAGTGTGATGATGATAATCTCTCCATCAGAGAGTATGCTGAAGATATGACACTGGTTTCCTGTCAGAAAGAAACGAATAGCCCTTCATATTTTGAGTATATCAATAGCATTATTGGTTGGCTTGATAGTAGCTTTTTACATCTTAATATTGGAAAGACAAAAGAGCTATGCTTGAGGAGTCAAACAAGAATAGTAGATACAAGCCCATATAAACCAGTCATTATAAAAGGAAAAATTGTAGAGCAGGTCTCGAATTTTAAATATTTAGGAACAATTATTGACGATAAACTCAACTTTGAAAGTAATGTAGTCTGTCAAGTCAAGTCACCTTTATTTATATAGCGCTTTTAACAATACAGATTGTGCTTTCTAGTATTACAGATACAGCTTTACAGTATTAAATACGAAAATAGTGTCAATGCAAAAAAAAAAAGGGGGGGAGGCAAGACAGCGCCTTGGTCTTCTTAGAAAACTGAGGAGCTTTAATGTTAGTACACAGACTCTAACTATGGTATACAGTAGAGCCCGACCGATACGGGTTTTTGGGGGCCGATACCGATATTAGGGAGTAAAACAACGCCGATATCGGCCGATTTTCTTTGTGTATATTATAGTACAGTACCAGTCAAAATTTTGGACACGATCCAATTCGTGTGTCCAAACATTTGACTGGTACTATATATAGAATACAGTATATACATAAACAAAATATATAAACACATTCTTTGCAATGATCACTCAAATGTGGTGATCAAACACTTATAATGACGTGACGGAGATACGTAATGGAGGCAGGGCATTTAACTATTTAACAATAAACTTTATTCTCCAAAATGAGTCTGACATCAGTGCACTGAACAGTAAAGTTGAAGTTTATTCAACTTTAATTCAATTCAATTCCATTCATTCACGGATTTGCGCTACGGTCTTCACACACAGACGAAACTTACTAGAGAAGTGTGACATAATATACCTCTGTAAATAAATACAATTTAATTCACGTCTCGCGCACTTTAATGCGCTTTGAATGTAACGTGTACGTTCCCTTGGAACTGGAATCATGGCGGAACATCATGTGAAGTCCACTTCGCAGGGCACTTACGGTCGAATAAGACCACGCGTGAATGCTGCCTGAACAAGAGACCTCCTTACTGAAGGGAAAGTGTTAGCTGGTGTCACTATCTCAGGAATGCAGCGGTGGATCTCCACCAAATTCAGGGGATCCCTTCAGCTCGAGGAGCCCTCCCGAACACCACCCTCCGCGCGCCGGTAGCTCACCGGGATCGCCAGATCGGTCAGCGCCCAGCTGCGAATTTAACCACCCGTAACTCCCAGGGCTATTGACGCAGGGGTGGTCTCAATTCGAAAGTGGGCCTCTAGACGTACACTCGATTCGTGTTCGAGTGGGTTCCTCGGGCTGAAGGGATCCCCGAATTTGGTGGAGATCCGCTGCGCCGTTACGGAGATATGGCTGTTCAAAGTTTCAATGGTATTCCATAGACTTAAAGGGGTCATATGATGCGATTTCAATTGTTCCTTTCTCTTTGGAGTGTTACAAGCTCTTGGTGCATAAAGAAGATCTGTAAAGTTGCAAAGACTAAAGTCTCAAATCCAAAGAGATATTCTTTATAAAAGTTCAGAGTCAGCCACGCCTACTTAAAACACCTCGTTTAAACACGCCCCCACATACCTACATCACTATGTGGGAAGATTTGCATAACGCCGCCCAAATGTTCACGCAAAGAAAGAAGGCGTAACTTTTATTCTCGCTGTAGTATTGTTGCTGCCGCCGTCATGTCGTGAAGACGCTGTGTGCTTCGTTGTGAAAGCGAAACTACTTTGTTTGGTCTTCCAAAAGAGGACACGACTAGAAATCAGTGTTAAGTTGTATTTACAACACTGTTCCAGAACACTTCAACCCAAATATTCAGATGTGTGCAGCGCATTTTATGGAGGACTGTTTCCTGATCCTGAGAGAGTAGACTACAATGCCGGCTGTTCTGACTCACAGACTGTAAGTACCTTTTCATATTTAAAGGATTTGCCACTGATGATTCAAACGTGAGTTTTGAGCAGTGTAGAGTAGCGCTTGTTGTTTGTCATTTCTCCGATCACAAATGCAGACA
>JADLZM010033028.1:1890183-1928479 GCA_018148995.1 Sinocyclocheilus maitianheensis | reverse complement strand
CACCCACCCACACACACACACACACACACACACACACACACGGGAAACAAGCGTTCGGCGCGAGGACGGCGTCTCTGCAGGATCGCGCCGGTTTTCCCGCGCAGCGGCGGATCGCGTGAATCACTCACCCTGTGCCACAATCCACGACGCATGCCGGTAACCGAGCGGCCATCTCGAGTGCGTTCCAGCGCCGGGGAGCTCCGGTGCAAGCGATCGGTCCTTCCGTTAGTGCGCGAGGCGGAACCCGGAAGCGCCAAGGGAAGCCTTTTCCCACTTCCGCATTCAAGCGCGAGCGTCACACGGGGCGGGGCCGCTGCTGGGGGCGGGGCTACTGCTGGGGGCGGGGCTACTGCTGGGGGCGGGGCCGCTCTAACACGTGGCTGCTCGCATACCAGAACTCCTGCCTGACTGCTCTTTCAGTTTCAGAGAATGACATGATTGTTTTGCTTATTGTCAAAGCATAAGCACACACACACACACACACACGAAACAAATGTTGTGTAAAAAGAGTGCTAACACTTCAGCAAATTTGTATAAATGTGTATGAAAGCAAGCATGCCAAATTAAACTTTTAATTTTGACAGCGAAATAAATGGAGAGGTGAGTATGAGTGGAGCGCGCCGCCTGCCGGACACTACTGAGCTGCTCGAGCAGACCACCGTGAGCTTGTTCTGTGCTAGTTCAACCGCACAGAGGACATGCCTCTCATCAGAGAACTGTGTAAGAGTGCCTCTGGCAGCTGGCTGCAGATCAGGAAACACTCCTGCTGTGTCTGATTGTCTGTGTGCTCAAGATTAAGTCCGTGTAAAGCAATATTAAATACATGGTCTGAGTTTGTCACACTACAGAAAATGTGTTATTAACCAACCAGCCCAATTTTAATTTAAAAAACAACGTAAATAAAATAATTAATCAGACGCGCTTCATAATCTGAAAACCGTGTGTGTGTGTTTTTTGGGTCGACAGCTTATAAAAACCTAGTTCTGGGGGTTTAGCTTGTTTGCTGGACACCTCGTCACACAGCAGCTTTTAGACATTGCTCTGCTTTTTGTTATAAGTCAGAAATAACAAGGAGGCAGCTTCCCGCAATACAGAGTCAATGGAGAGGGTGTGGGCGTGGCCTAAAGGCGCTCTGCCTCTGCTCTCATTCGCTGAAGCCACGCCCACTGCCGCGCCTCCATCAGCAGCTTAATTAGATTCACACAGCCATACATGTTTATAATATGCATTTACCTGACGAGGGCATAGCCAGCAAACTGTAGGCTGTAGTAACTGTGATGACAGTAGCTCGTGATTGAGCGATGAATCGCTGATGCTAATGCGCTCTAGTTATTATAGTACACCCAATAAATACTCCACACAAACATGGGGGAAAACTGTTTATATCTCCACAATTCAGCACTACACAGTTCAGGCTTCAGATCAGAGGTCTCCATCCGTCCCTCCAGCAGCAGAAGCCAGACACACACTTTGATAAAGGTTCCAGAGATCCTCTGTTTACACTAAACCACATGTTTACCTCCTTATTAGGCCCGTGTCCGTCCTGACCGGAGGTTTCAGGGGACAGTCCTGTGTCTCTAATAGATCATCTGGTTCCCAAACACTCTTACAGCATTCATCCGTCGTGAGTGTGTGGAGACATTCTCCATTAACACTGTTCAGAGCGGCGAGATAAGCTCCAAACTAGGCTTTATTCTCATAAAACTAAACATTTCTCTCTTATATTTTTTGCCGGGGGTGAACGAGCTTGATGGTTCACCAGAGCTCGTTTAAGGTTCGAGATCTGATCCAGAGACTCACGACGACCCAGTTTCTGAATTAACGAGCTTTACATGTCATAGTTTAATCAGGACGGGTCACTTTATTGTCCAGCTTCGATTTGTGTTTAATGCTTTTACTTTTTTTTTTTAAATCAAAGGTGAAAAAACATTCTTTTCAACAACATCAAGAGCAGATAAAGCATATTTACAATGACATTTTCACACGTGTTAGTTTAAATCTGTATGTTCTTCTGTCCTGAACCCATTACAGTAGCTCTGCGTCAACAACAAGAAGCAGATTCCGGTCAGAAACACTGGGAATAACACTGATATAAAAGCTACCATCAGCTGTTTAAGCAGCCGGTTAGTGCTCACACAACACCAGTTATCTGTGTTTATCTGCAATCACACACATAAACCAATTACCTTTAACTGCGGTTTGCATCGATGAGCAATCTGATGAGTATAGTTTACCAAAAACCAGATATGTAGATCATGCTGTAGTTTTACACCCAAAATGAGCGACTGGTGATGTGAGGATAAACGCTGCGCAGAAGCTCACCAGCGCCATTAACAGCCACCGGTATTGTTGGATGGAGCAACGTTTTTCTAAACGTTTTGGTTGCACAATATAATCTTTCATAGAGAAAATAGAGTTTATTTTGGGAAATGTTTCCACAATGTCAACATTCTTCAAAATATCTTCTTTAGTGTTCAAGAGATGACTCACACAGGTTTGGAGCGACACGAGGGAGAGTAAGTGATGACAGCATGATCATTAGTAGGTGAGTTATCACTCTGAAACACTCTAAAGTAAGTACTGTGGCTGTAACTTGTGTAAACACACACACACAGGACACACCCTCATACTGTAAAGCATCAGGTGACTAATAGTTCCCGTTCACATAGCGATGCTCAGCTCAGATCACGGCAGTAAATCGCACCGCCTCCGCGATCAAACTCCAATCATTAACTCGCAGCAGAGCCTCAGACACGAGCCAAGGAAGAGTCGCTCAAGCAGAGACTAACTGAGCTGAGACGCTCTGATCTTCATCATGAAGCATTCACAGACTTTCTGCTTCAAGTGGAACGCCGTGATTCTGTGCTCTGTGAGTCTGATGATTAACGGCGCAGATAAGCAGCACTAAAGCCAATAAGAGAGCGACCGGCGTCATGGAGGAGAACGAGGAAGTGCAGAGAGACTGGAAATCACTGGAGCCGAATCACGAGGTGAAGATCTTCCTCACGGTGCTGTACAGCCTCATCCTCGTCCTCGGCATCCTGGGAAACAGTGTCACCATCCACGTGTCTCAGCGGCTGCAGCGCAGCGGATACCTGCAGAAGAGCGTGACGGATCACATGCTGAGTCTGGCCTGCTCTGACCTGCTGGTGCTGTTGATCGGGATGCCCGTGGAGCTCTACAGCGCCGTCTGGTTCCCCTTCTCGTCCTCGTCCGGCGACGCCGCCTGCAGGATCTACAGCTTTCTGTTCGAAGCCTGCAGCTACGCCACCGTCCTCAACATCGCCTCGCTGAGCTTCGAGCGCTACCTGGCCATCTGCCACCCGTTCCGCTATAAAGCGCTGTCGGGTCGGCGCTCCACGGCGCTGCTGCTGGGGGCCTGGATCTGCTCAGTTGTCGTGGCTCTGCCACTGCTCGTGGCCACAGGAACTGAGGGCTTGGCCCCCGAGGGCCGGCAGGGGCCCGTACAGAACCTGACCTTCTGCACTAACTTGAGCCAGCACTGGGTCATGTACCGCACCAGCATCTTCACCGCGTTCGTGCTCTATCTGCTCGTTCTGAGCGCCGTGGCCTTCATGTGCAGAGCCATGATCGCTGTTCTGCGGGCCCCGATGGGACCCAACGAGTCCGGAGCCAGCGGAGCTGCACACAGCGTTCCCAAACACGAGAGCACCCGGCTGAAAGCGGCACGCAAGCAGACCATCCTCTTCCTCGGTAGGACACCGTTCTTTATCTTGCATGTGCGTCTGCACTCGGGTCTCGGCTTGACTTCACAAGACTCGATTCCTGCTGAAAAAGGCTCACCTTTACCCTGACCCAGCCTTACACAAACATGCACCCAAGCCTTCACACGTCCTCTCTGTCGCCTCTATAAAGTCCTCTGAGACGCTTCAGAAACCATTGAAAGCAGCACTCAGGAGAAAACAAATTGCACTTCTGTAATGTACTTAAAGTAATTTTGTACTTAATATAAAAAAAAATTATTTACTACTTCTTAATCTAGATAATCTTAAGAACATCTAATTGCACCCAACTGTGCTACGTCATGAATATGAACTAAAATGTATTTTAAAGGTGGCCTATTATGCCCCTTTTTACAAGATGTAAAATAAGTCTCTGATGTCCCCAGAGTGTATATGTGACGTTTTAGCTCAAAATACACAGATAATTTTTTATAGCTTGTTAAAACTCCCACTTTTAGGGTATGAACCAAAAAGCGCCGTTTTGTGTGTGTCCCTTTCAATGCAAATGAGCTTGTGCTCCCGCCCCCTTTCAGAAGAGGGCGGAGCTTCAAGAGCTCAAGCTCCGCATACAAACAAACATTCCACTATTAGTACAAGCCTGTTATCTTTACAGAAACGTACTCGCTTTAAAAGTCAGTCATCTGATCGTACTGTGCGTAATAAATGATCGTTTATGAATTACACAGACGGGGAGCACGACGCGATAAAAATAACGACAGCTGGTCTCATTGTGCCTTAGCTGCTATCACAAACTTTTTAAGTCCCGCTTGTGATTATGAGCTCGACAAATTCAAGCGGTTGACTTCACATTGCTTTCATATGCAATTTTTAACTAGCACATTCATATTTATGATCATTCTTGAAGCAGCATCAGTGCAAACAGGCATAGCTTTAGCAACATTAGCCTTACAGAGTCCCAAGAAGCTCTTTCAGAAAGGCAATTTGGAAAACAAACGCATGCTACTTACTTTGTTTGGAGCAGATGTTCACGCACAAAGCATTGGTATTGTTTCCTAAACATATAGGGGACTTAACCTTCCTTCGAAAATGAAATTTAACCACAGTGTCCTCAGCGGCTCAGTTGGAGGGAGTCTATGTTTGTTGGTGCATCCCACAACACAACACTTGTAATGCCTCTCTGACACGGTAGCTACAGCAAGAAAACAGTAATGACGGAGCTGCTTCTCACGCAGGCCGGTCGATGCTAATAGGGCAGAGAGCGGCACAAATGGCCAGGGATTTCTCCCTATAGTGACGTGTACAAAGGGAGAATCTGAAACCGCTTGTTTCGAGAGACTGTTAATGATTTTGAGGTATTATAAAAAAACGAGTGGGTGGATTTGTACCGTTATAGGCTGGTTGTTTTCACACACTGCGGCCACACAACTGTGTTCAAACACCTTATAAAAGTGGTTTTTGCATAAGGGTCCACTTTAATATACTTTCTCAGTAAAAAAAAATGGTTAGTTACCACTTGTAGTACACTTGAACCCATCTTTCATACTCCAGTGTGTTCAAGTGTACTACAGGTGGCATCTGAATGCATTTTTTAAATACAGAGATGGCATGTTAAAAGCACTTTTATTTCATATTCATGGTGTCCCAAAATAGCACAGTTGAGTACACTGAGCTGATCTTAAGATTATCTTAAGAAGTACTAAAGAATAATTTTTAGTATATTAAGTACAGAATTAGTGTGTGAAAATAGAGTGCTTTCAGTACATTGTGGAAGTGATCACTGATAAATTAGGGTCCCAAACAAAAGCTACATATTTGACAGATTAATTGGACACATACACTGCCATTCACACATTTGGGATCAGTAAGATTTTTAATGTTTTGTAAAGATGTTTCTTATGCTCTTTAAGGCTGTATCTATTTGATCAACAATACAGAGAAAACTGAAATATTGTGAAATATTATTGCAATTTAAAATAACAGTTTTTTATTTTAATATCTGTTAAGCTGTAATGTATTTCTGTGATGCGCAGCTGTATTTTCAGCATCATTCCTCCAGTCTTCCGTGTCACATGATCTTCAGAAATCAGTATAATATGCTGATCTGCTGCTCGAGAAACATTTCTGATTATTATCAATGTTGAACACAGTTGTGCTGCACAATATTTTTGGGACCTGTGATACTTTTTTCAGGATTTTTTGATAAATAAAAAGTTAAAAAGAACAGTGTTTATTCAAAATATAAATTTTGTGTTACAATATACGGTACTATTCAAAAATTTGGGGTCAGTAAATTTAGTCTTTCTTTAAAAAAAAAAAAAATGTTATACTTTTATTCAGCAAGGATGTGTTAAACAACAGTTTCAGCACTGTAAATAAGTATCACAGGTTCCAAAATATATTAAGCAGCACAACAGTTTCAGCACTGATAATAAATCCGAATATTATACTGATTTCTGAAGATCATGTGACACTGAAGACTGGAGGAATGATGCTGAAAATACAGCTGCACATCACAGAAATACATTATATTTTAAAGTACATTAAAATAGGAAACCAATATTAGAAATACCAATAATATTTCACAATATTACTGTTTTTTCTGTAATTTTGATCAAATAAATGCAGCCTTGATGAGCAGAAGAAACTTCTTTAAAAACAATAAAAATGTAAAAATGTAAACAGGGTAAACACATTTAAACTAGCTAATTTTGTACCTAATGTGTTTTGGGTTCTCACTATACCAATACCAAGAATTTGATGCAATACATTTATATGATTTCTATTTATTATAGAGACCTGCATATAAAAAACAATTATCAGACGGACCGTTGAACGAATTTCAGAACTACTGAAAGACCACATCACAACATACTTACATGATTTACAGCTGAATCCACTTCTGTCCAGTCTGTCAGTACATGAGAGACACTGGACCACAAACAGAACTGCAATGAAAAAAGACATCATAAAGCCTCATTATTTTCAGTATGGTCTGAATTATAAGATTAGATATAACAATAATGTATTAAGTAGTTCTTTTGTGTTCTATAATTTTCTTTTCTCTTCTCACACATGATTGTGTTCTCGTCAGTGCTGATCGTCTGCGCTCTGCTCGTGTGCTGGATGCCCAATCAGATCCGCAGGCTGATGATGGCGGCGGTGCCCAAGTCGGCGTGGACCGTGAGTTACCTGCGCAGCTACGTGAAGCTTCATCCGGTGGCCGACAGCTTCTTCTACCTGAGCTCGGTGCTGAACCCGCTGCTGTATAACCTGTCCTCGCGCCAGTTCCGCTCAGCGTTCCAGCAGACGCTCTTGTGCCGTCTGTCGCTGCAGCACGCCAACAAAAGAGCGCTGGAGAGCAGCCTGGCATCCAAGAGCCCCAGAAACACATCACGGCCCCTACAGCGCCAATCTCTGGGCCGCATACAGGCCATCACCGCCGACAGATCCATCGATTCATCATCAGCAGAGAGACAAAGCCCTCCGAACCCCACTGACCGACCGCTGACCTCTGAACCACAGGAGGACGAGATCAGCCAACCTACTGCACTACCTGACCCTAACTGATGGACAAACCACTGGAGAACACTGCAGACCATTGAAGACCACTGTAGAACACTACAGACCACTGTAGAACACTTCAGACCACTGTAGAACACTTCAGACCACTGCGGACCACTGCAGAACACTTCGGACCACTGTAGAACACTGCAGACCACTGTAGACCACTGTAGAACACTGTAGAACACTTCAGACCACTGCAGAACACTTCAGACCACTGTAGAACACTTCAGACCAATGTAGAACACTTCAGACCAATGTAAAACACTTCAGACCACTGCAGAACACTTCAGACCAATGTAGAACACTTCAGACCACTGCAGACCACTGTAGAACACTTCAGACCACTGTAGAACACTTCAGAACACTTCAGACCAATGTAGAACACTTCAGACCAATGTAGAACACTTCAGACCACTGTAGAACACTTCAGAACACTTCAGACCAATGTAGAACACTTCAGACCAATGTAAAACACTTCAGACCAATGTAAAACACTTCAGACCACTGTAGAACACTTCAGACCAATGTAGAACACTTCAGACCACTGCAGACCACTGTAGAACACTTCAGACCACTGTAGAACACTTCAGAACACTTCAGACCAATGTAGAACACTTCAGACCAATGTAGAACACTTCAGACCACTGCAGAACACTTCAGACCAATGTAGAACACTTCAGACCAATGTAGAACACTTCAGACCACTGTAGAACACTGCAGAACACTTCAGACCACTGCAGAACACTTCAGACCAATGTAGAACACTTCAGACCAATGTAGAACACTTCAGACCAATGTAGAACACTGCAGAACACTTCAGACCACTGTAGAACACTTCAGAACACTTCAGACCAATGTAGAACACTTCAGACCACTGTAGAACACTGCAGAACACTTCAGACCAATGTAGAACACTTCAGACCAATGTAGAACACTTCAGACCAATGTAGACCACTGCAGAACACTTCAGACCACTGCAGAACACTGCAAACCACTGTAGACCACTGCAAACCACTGCAGACTAATTAAATCCTACACATTAACTCAAGGGAATCTGTGCCAGGTCTGTTTGTGTCAGCATCACTGACATTCACAGTATTTTAATAAAGGACTATAGAGGAAAGATGCCTAACTAAGCCGTGTTAACCAGCTAAACCGGTAAGTGCGGAGAGGTGAGGGCCCTCTGCGGACGAACCGAAGAGTCTCACACGATGCAACACACGATGGGAGTTGAGCTCGAACCATCTCAGCTGGACACGAAGAAGCGCAGCAGCATCAGAACTGAATCAGGATCTGAATCTGATCTCATCGCTGAGATGCTTCTGAGCAAGCGATGAGATGGGCTCATCATTCATCCTATCTGGACGAGTTAGTGTTTGAAAAAGCCAAACTATGACTTATACCAAAAAAAGACAACCGTCAGCAGGCGTCTGTAATGTTTTGCTCAAGATGCCTTCAAGCTAGAGACCAAAGATGATCATAACCGATGTCCATCCCCTATGTGGACTGATAGCGAAACGGTTTTTATTTGTATTCTTTTCACCTACATTTCGATAGTAACATTGAATTAAAACAAGCTGGTTTAACTGATTACCTTAAGTCCATAGATATCGCCATTAGTTCATACGTCTGTTAATACTTTCTCTGACAAGCGGATGTGACGAGACCTGTTCAGGTGACATACTGTATATCCCCTTTTAGCTAATTATAGGAGACTACATTCAGATTTAAGTGCACACACATGAAATTACATTTGCACAATTAAACCACAACATTGACTGGATTAGTTGACATTAAAACATTTGACACGAATAGCATTTAGAAACATTTAATTCGAAAAATCTGAATAAAGGAATGAACAAAAAATGAGTGTTCTGTCAGTCCCGTCATTCACTCACCGTTTCTCCAAACGCAGGACGAGAGGACGCTGCTTTTAACTCAGTATGAAAGTAGTCCATATGATTCATGAGTTATTCGAAGACTTTATTTTGTGTGAGGCCAAAAAAAATAGCATGAATATGAGAAGTCATTCAATGAACACGTTGTCCTGCTCCATGTGAATCTGATGCCAACTTGTGTTATATCTTCATATATTCAAGCTAACATTCGGCCTGTAGCCTTGCCGCTTGTCTCCAATAACATTTTTAATTTGAATTAAATCAAAGAAAAAGTTATAAATAGCAAACAATATACTAAATGAAATAAAATCAAAAATCCAAAAAAGGTAAATAAATAAATCCAAAAACATGGAAAAATAAATAAAGAAATAAAATAGCTGCTCTATACACATGTGAGAGCGCTATATAAAGCCGGTGTCTTGCCTCGACCACAGACGAGTGACGAAGAGCGACGGGATCAAGACTCGTGACAGAATAAACCTGTGGATGCACATTTCTTGTTCTCAGTGAGCGCAAGCTTCATACGAACGAGCATCACATCTGAACATGACAAACATGAGTCTTTCCTCAAGTCTTCAGATCTGATGTAGACTAAGTTAGACATTAAGTTCATGTAGTACACTCAAAATCCACCAGATTGAGCTTTAGTTCAAGAAGCAACCCACTGCAGATAACATCTGAATACACTTTATTTTAATAAAGCATCTGTACATCAACACATCTTCATCAGGCTGATGATCTGAGCAGTTTAAGTTTGTAGATACATAACCTACCTAAAAAGCAACTTTATCCGTTTTAATTATAATTGTATTTTATGATGCTCAGTTTTGTCGTATTGTTACAGAAGACAGTGAGGAGATATGATTGATATAACCCCACATACATAACAGCATGTAAATATGACTAATGCATCTCTGATTAGAAGTAAACCCTCACTCTTCCTTTTCTTTGCCGTCCTCGCTGAAGAAAGCCGTCAGCTGCGCTCCATCAGGGACGTATTTGATGCTCTCCACCTCTCCTCCGTAGTTGCTGGGCTTCTGGAAGTGGATCTCCAGATGGTCCTGAAGATCTTCTTCATCCATCAGCGCCTGGATTCCCCCCAGCAGCACGGTGCGACTCGGGGCCCCCGAGTACGTCTACAACATCACAACAAACACCATCAAACAAACGTGCTTCTGCGCCCAAAACAGATGTCTGGTACAGAAACGCACCTGAAACTTCCTGAGCTGATACTCATACAGAGGAAGAACATCGAGCACCACGTCGCTGCCGGCGTCGGCACAAAACTTTCCTCTGTGAACCAGATTCTCTGCAACTGAAAGTGAAAGCAGGAGAGCCGTCGTGAAGCTGAAACCACATCTGAGAGCGAAACATCCGTCCACAAACACAACAGATTAAACCAGAGCTGCACAGTACTATACTGCACTGTTGTATATTTGTCATTTATCTTCTTTTCTTTTTTAAGACCTGCACAAATAAAATTAACACCTTATGAGTGGGGTAAGGTAACGTCTATAGTAACATATTAAACTGTAAAATGACTGTAAGCATGATTTACAGTTCAGATACAAGTTTTCACAAAAACTAAATGTTTTATAAAACAATACACTTCACATTTCAGCCTTTAAAGTCAAAAGTATTAATTATTATTTTAAATTTAAACAATTATCATCAATAAATTATTATAATAATTAAATAACATATAAATACATTTTACTGTTTAGATTTTTATAATGCATGACCTTCTTGTCGCTCCACCAGCTCATATTTACAGCTCTGCGTGTTTGATCCATGAGTGGATTCTCACATCGGTCTGAACAAAATCAGCAGATGGGCTTATTGAAAATGCAGATTCATTCTCTGTGCTTTCGGAACGGCAGAAATATAACAGTTTTCCTGGTAACGACAGTACTGTACACAAAGCAGCGCAGCGCTCATATTTATTCAATGAAATCATAGCCTTTTGAAGTTTAATCGTCACATTCAGCCGTATCGCAATTCTGGTCTTTCTGTCCCCAAATTTAAATCATAATTGAGACTTTCTTGTACAATTGAAGACTTTTTATGGCCTTAAATTTGATACAACTATAAATGTAAGACTTTTGGAGTGGAAAGCAAAGTAAGTGTCCTGAAGTATCGATATATATGCATACTGATGCAAGTATCGAAAGTATCAACTGGCTACTGAAATAAAAAAAATATCGATACCAAGGTGTGTTTTATTTACAAGTGATTTTTTTTCAAACATGGCTGCCTTTCCCAAAAACTGTCATAAGAAAGCACTGATGCTTTTGGGAACGGCAGCCCACAATAATGTTCATGAGCGGACAGAAAAGACATATGTGTTTGAGTTATTTCACAATAAACTAATTGAAATGGTAGCCTACATAGTTTGTGCAATTATATTTATTTAAATTAAACATTAAATGTTCATATTGATCATGTTCTTTTCTGTAATGTTAATAGAAATCATACACGGTCAGAATAAAAAGGTTGCATTTTATGCGCGGTTTTACTAAAGTGACCAAAGTTCAACTATAGTATTTGTAGATTTCCATGGTTATCCTAGCAGTAAACAATATTTAACCATGTGTAAATAAAAATACAACCTAATAAGTTGCAATTAAGGCATATTGAATGTTAAAATGCATTTCAAATATAAAGTTAAGTGGGTATTATTACACATTTTACTCTTAGTAATTTAATACATTTCATGATTTAAAAGTTCAGTTTAGAAGTATTGTATCGATATCGACGATACTGCCCTTTAAAAGTATCGTATCGCATCGAAAACAAATTAAGTGCTATCGCCCATCCCTATTAAGAATGTAATTGTACTGGGAAATGTGCATATTTACATTTAGGCATTTAGCCGATGCTTTTATCCAAAGCGACTTACAAAGGAGGACAACAGAAGCAATCCAAACCAGCAAAAGAGCAATGATACGCAAGTGCTGTGACAAGGCTCAGTTAGCTTAACGCAGTACACGTAGCATATTTTTATTTATATAATAAATGAACAGAAAACAGATAGAATAGAAAAAGAATAGAGCAAGCTAGTGTTAGAGACCTTTTTTGCTTTTTGTTAATTGCATAATAAATAAAAATTAAACAAATATAATGCAAAAATAATAAAAAGAAGAGAAGCTAGTGTTAGTTTTTATTTTTTTGCAAGTCTAAAAGGGGCAAGTTTTTTAATATAAAGAATAGAATTAGAATAGAGAGTGCTAGAGTTAGAGGGTCAAATAAAGGTGGAACAGATGTGTTTTTAGTGGTTTCTTGAAGATGGTTAAGGACTCAGCTGCTGGGATTGAGTTGAGCAGGTCACTCCACCAGGAGGGAACAGTTCATGTAGAAGTCAGTGAAAGTGATACTGTGCCTCTTTGGGATGAACAATAAAGCGACGTTCACTTGCAGAACGCAAGCTTCTAGAGGCACATAACTCTGAAGTAATGAATTTAGGTAAAGGGCTGCAGAGCCAGTGCTGGTTTTGTAGACAAACATTAATGCCTTGAATTTAATGCGAGCAGCTGTTGATGAACAGAGGTGTTCATTCAAATGTATCTAATTTCTATGCATATGACAGTAAAAGCTTTGAACAATCGATCTGAAAAACCTAAAGTGAATTAGAATAAACCTAAGACCATGATGAACTGAGAGCTTTCAGGAAACACACATTAAGAGCACAGAGACTGCACACAGACACACCTCCGGTGCTGAGGAAAGTGACGCGGCCCGAGCCCGTATCCTTGTGGTACTCCAGCTTCTCCACTTCCCCTCCGCCGCGACTCGCTCTGGAGAACGACAGCTCCAGCCGGTCTCTCATTCGCTCCTCAGGTAAAGTGGGCGGGGCGTTACAGAACCTGACGCTCTTTTTTGACACCTGGATATGAACCTGAACGAGCAGAAGTACAGCGATTAACAGCGGCTCACGTCGACAGACAGCACATTACTCTGGACACAGTAGAGAAGAAGCTTCTCGAATGGCTCCACCTCAAACTTCACGGAGGGATCCAGAGATAAAGCGTACGGCTTCACGTCCATCTTGGCTCTGTCACAGGCCACCGAGCACTTGGCCAGTCGGAGGATCTGCTCCGCCACTGAAAGACACATTACGAGAAACATCAATGTGATTAAACCCGACAAAAACAGACGTCTTCCGAAGCACGGCAGCGTAAAGACTCCTGCAGTGCATGACTCTGTTAGATCAGCATCCATACCCTTCTCCTCCTCAAAGGTGATGAGCGCCTGGCCTCCCTTCAGCAGAAACGAGGGTCTCTGTGTGACGGTGAACACAGACTGCACCTGATCATCCGCCTCCTCGGCCTCCTCTCTCTCCAGCGCATGCACAAACTTCACCGTCTGCACCGGGATTCTGGCTTCTATCTGCATATCAAAGATGCAAAAATGTTTTTAAAGAAGTTTCTTCTGCTCATCAAGGCTGCATTTACTTATTCAGAAATAAAAACAGTAAATAAGAACAGAAACAAATAAACTGTAATATTGTGAAATATTATTAGAATGTAAAGCAGCTGTTTTCTATGTGAATATGTGTTAAACTGTAATGTATTTCTGTGATGCGCAGCTGTATTTTCAGCATCATTCCTCCAGTCTTCAGTGTCACATGATCTTCAGAAATCAGTATAATATGCTGATTATTATAAATCTTGGAAACTGTTGTGCTGCTTAATATTTTTTTGGAAACTTTTTTCAAGATTTTTTGATGAATAAAAAGTTAAAAAGAACAGCATTTATACAAAATAGAAAAGGTTTCTAACGATAAAAGTCTTTGATATCACTTTGTATCAATTTAACACATCCTTGCTGAATAAAACGTTCTTTCATCATATTCGCCTCTCTAACGAGATCTGGTGCATCCCGTCAGCGGCTACCTGCAGAACTCGCCAGTCTGTGTTTGCATAATTATGCTTTCAAACGTTAATGACCAGATTTAAGCTTTATAAAAGTTCACAAATGGTTGCAGAGAAAATTAAACGGATAACCTTTAATACGTGTTTTTGTAATCGGGTTAAACCGTCTCTCTGCTCGCTCGACAGTCAGCCTCTCATAACCTCCAGCTTTTCAACATTTTCTATTTATGTTTGTATTTCTACATTTTGAAGAATTTTGTTTGCACCATTGAATCATTATTTTCCTGTTTATCACCGTAAAGCTGCTTGGAAACAATCTGTGTAAACATTAAACAGACTCGACTCAAGAGGAGGAAGAGAACTACTTCTGTTCTGTAGTTTATGATAATATTATCATAAACCGGTCCTGCAACTTTGATCAAAACAAGTAACTTTAGACTGTAATCAATTAATACATTGTACAGGTAAAGGTAAAGGTACACATTGTAATAGTAAGATACAGGCCAACCTTGAATTTGCGCTGCAGAGAATCGCCTTCGTCCCTCTTGAGCTGAAGCTTCTTCTGGAGATCATGAAGATCTCTCTTCAGATCCTGGTTCACTCGATCCAGACTCCTCTTCTCCTCCTGAAACAAACACAATCCTCAGCGTCTGCTTTCTCTTCCAGTGCTTAGTCTGATCACGCCTCCAAACACACCTGTGCTTCTAGAAGATCTCGATTAAACTGGTCAGAAATCTTGTCTTCAGACTCCATGAAGCCCTGAAGCTCTGCCTCGGCTTTTCTCTTTTCAGTCTCTGCTTCGGCTTTTTCCAGCAGCAGCCTGGATCTTTCCGTGTCTGCAGACTCCATGAGATCCTGTGAACATCAGCATTAAGAGTTAAAGGATGGTTACAGGTGGTTCGTGATCAAGACGTGTGTGACGGCGGTAGAGTTAGTTTGACATTCAGGTTTTTTGCCAATTAAACTCTTTGCAGCTTTTATGTTTCGAGCCCAAACTAACTCAGATAGACATAAACATGTGCCCTTTATGTTGCACAAGGCTTAATTTATAGGAATTAAAAAAATTTTTTTTTTTAAAATTAATTAAACAATTTAACTACGTGACATTATAATATAAAACCAATACTAAAATGTTCGGGAAAACATACCTGTTATCGCACAAAGCTCCGTTTTTGGAATTACAATTTTATGTTTTTTATAATAATTTTACAACTTTTAATGTATGCAATAATATAAATCCATTAAACTCTGACACCATTTGATCTAAAGTTATCAAACCAACTGTAACATATTCAGAATATTATTCCCTATGATGCACAAGGCTTGGTTTTCCAGATTATGCCTTTACTGTTTTTATATATAGCACTGAAACCATATTTTTCAAACGTTTTATATACTGTACCCACTTAAATATTAATTAAACTCTGACACCGTTTGAGATAAAGGTATCAAACAAACTGCAAAATATTCAGAATATTATTCAATTTAATGCACAATGCTTGTTTTTTTCTGATTATGCCTTTACTGTTTTTATATATAGCACTGAAACCATATTTTTCAAACGTTTTATATACTGTACCCACTTATATTAATTAATATTTAAGTGGGTACAGTATATAAAACATGACAAATATGGTTTCAGTACTGTATATAAAAACAGTAAAGGCATAATCTGGAAAACCAAGACTAAAGGGCACATGTTTATGTCTATCTGAGTTAGTTTGGGCTCGAAACATAAAAGCTGCAAACAGTTTAATTGGCAGAAAACCCGAGTGTCTAATGAATGTCAAACTAACTGGCCCTCCGTGATGCAGAAGAGTTCTTCACCTTGTATTTCTGGATTTCCGCCGCAGTGTCGCTCAGGTCCGCTCGAAGCTGTTGGATTCACACACGAACACACACACAAGGTGTTCACCAAAGAAAGAAGCAGCGATGAAACATTAAACAGAATTCACCTGGGCATCTCGAAAGCCTGTGTACCTGCTGCTGTAAACACGTACCTCGCCCACGGCTGGAGTTTCATCGGCGTCGGACATGATTCACCCGAGACCGAGAGAATCCGAGGTGAGTGTGAACTCAGATAAATCCCGAGTCAAACCACTAAATGCTTGCGGAATGAGTAAGTGATCGGAGAGAGGTCTTCTCCTCTTACTGTTGCCCTCCCAGCTTCCTGATCTCGACTGGTATCGAGCTGAAGCGAAAGTGAAAGTAGGCTACCGGAGTCAGATTGCGCTGAAACCCCTTCAGAAGTGATCCGGATCATCTGCGAGTGGAGACGTGTTATGGGGCTTTTATAAGATAGCTTTTGTGTGTTGGTTTTAATACTTTGTAGCTATTTAGCGACTTCCCCGAGACTTTCTTCAAAAGTTTAGAGACAAATATAGCAACTTCTTGGACAAACCTCACCCAAGTTCACATCTTGCCCACACAGCAAACTGGTTTAGCAAGTCTATTTCTGTGCAACACTTACACATGATGCAGGCCAAATCATTAGATAACGCACACTCAACTGGGAAAAATAAAAGCAAACCATGATGAAATCAACTTTACTCCATCTTGGAGATCAGAAAGGTCAAATCTAATAATATTGACCCTTTTCTCAGATTTAGAGCAGATTTTGGGCCAGAAAGAGCACGGGTTTGGTATAACGTTAGCAGTGTATAAAGGAGGAGGTCTGGGAGAGCAGCTGGACCCGCGCCGCTTCATCTTGACTGGCTTTGATGGAGCCACAGACTGCAGGATGATCTCAGTGTTCATCGGCAGCTGTAGCAAGACCACAGAGCACACCTGGGAGACGCTTGATGCGGACAGGATCGTTGTCACCTTCAAACACGATATCGGTGGGTTTGGAAGCTCTGGGTGGCTGCTCTGCTGTGTTTTGGGCCTGAAAACGACCTTTTACATTTTATTTTCTCTATCTATCTACACGGACTAATCAAATCCTGTATATCAAAAAGTATTACTTGAAAAGTAATGCTTCAAGAATCTGATCAGTTGTGATCATTAACGACTGCTGTGGTCAACCATTCAAATAAACACTAAGACTGAATTGAGGAAAATGAACACACTCAATGCATGGTCCACTTTCCTTCTGGTTTTATCATCAGATGTGACGTCATTTCTACGGAAATGCACCTGGAGGCAGCTGCAGGGTCGAGACATCGGAGTGACCCGTGTGGAGCGGACGGACTCGGTTCTGGTCCAGGGAGACTTGGAGAAGCTCACTGAAGATGTTCTCACTCTTTACTTCAGCAACAAGAAGAGGAGCGGAGGAGGAGACGTCCAGTCCTTCATCTGGATCAACAGACGAAAGAGCGCAGCCATCACCTTCGGAAACTGTGACGGTAGCTTTTCAGATCGTTTGCAAAGATGAAACATTTAGATTTAGATTCAGCACAAACAGAAGAGGAGAGAAGATTAGATCTAAAAATAAGATTCAGATAACTAATAATACTGTGCAACAGTAATTTAACCTTCATATTGAGGTCCAGTCATTTTGACCTAGAGAGGATTTTCTTTTTCCATGAAAATAATTCTCATTATGCTAAATTATTACCAAAACTTGGATTCAATCTTTTTGTCAACTTGTTATCTTTCAGTGAGCACAGGTTTTCCATTTATTTTTGGAACCGACCGATCGTAGGCCTCATTGATGGGAGCACATGCACCGTGCATGCCAAAATTATCCAGTTACTGCTTTTTTCACTCAAAAAGTCAAGTCACCTTTATTTATATAGTGCTTTTAACAATACAGATTGTGTCAAAGCAGCTTTACAGCATTAATTAGGAAAATAGTGTGTCGATAATGCAGAAGGACAATAGTAAACACTCAATGTTCAGATAAAGGCAGTTCATCATTGAGTTCAGTGATGTGATCATCCAGCTCAGTTCAGTTTAAATAGTGTCTGTGCAATCAAGTCCACGAGATCGCTGGATATTAAGTGTCCCCAACTAAGCAAGCCAGAGGAACCAGAACTCCATCGGTGACAGAATGGAGAAAAAACCTTGGGAGAAACCAGGCTCAGTTCTCCTCTGGCCAGACGAATCAGCAAGACTCAGATCAATGAGGCCTGCAATCTGTTGGTTCCAAAAAGAAACACAAAACCTGTGCTAATTGAAAGAAAACAAGCTGATAAAAAGATGAAAGGGGCATTTACACAACACCGTTTCAATTAAAAACTGTAAGCTTTTTATGCATTTTGGACATTTACACGACAACAGTGTTTTGGGGGCCTGATAATGCAAACTGTGTAAACTACAAAATTTGTGAAAGAATTTGTGAAAAGGGTGACCTGCGCATGTGCATCACGTGTTCAGTCTATAGGTATGTGTGTGTTCGCATGTATGTACGTGACATCAGCTACTGGCCTGGCATGAATAATACAGCATAAAAAGACGTTTTTGCAGATCAGTGTGAACGGGGATCGTTTTTGACAATGTTGTCATCAGTACGCAAAAAAATGAAAGGAAAAACATATAAATTTTTAGAACATCGATGTCGTGTAAACGTACCCGAAATTCAAGATTTGGCGATAATATAATATAATGAGAGATTTAGAAGCAATTTATAAGGCCAGTCATTTTTGACTGAAAACACCAAATTAGGTGAAGGGTTTTCAAAACAGCACAAGGGCTAAAATATACAGAACAATTTATTTGAAAATGTAACCCGTCTTTTCTATTGTAATAGATGCGCATGCAGTGGTGGAACAAACACACAATGTTTGCGGCACAGAAGTTCACGCTTTGCTGTTCTACTCCAGTTTACAAAAGGCTTTAACTGGAGAAAAACCAACCCTGACTGATAAAATATCCACAAAAGTGAACGTTCCTGTCAGTGAAGAGCTGCTCCGTTTCTTTGAAACCAATGAGCGATGCAGAAAACAACTGGAGAACGAGGCCAAACTGCTTCACGCCAAAGTGCTTATTGACAGCTCCGCCGCAGCAAATGAACTGATTCTGGAGATGGACGTCAACAAAGAGTCGCTGGCTGCGCTGCAGATCGCTCCCACGTGGGAGTCCAAGACAATGAGAGAAGCAGAGTCGTTTCTGAGCAGATATGACACAGCAGAGCTGCCGGCGGAGAAGGACGTCTGGACCAGAGCGGAGAACGACTGTAACTGTCTCATCACGCTCGACACGGCGCTCTCCTACAGGGAGCTCCACTCTAAAGCTGTGATTGCTGGAGTGAAAGAGGAGGTGAAGGTCCTGTCAGACAAGATCAGGACGCTCCTGAAGAACTGAATTTCACTACTTCTGTTGAATTCAACCAACAAAAGTTTAGATCTTAATACCGGTAAGTTTCTTTACTGCAGCATCAATACTAAACTGACTCAAATCACTATACTTTTACCTTTCATGCTAAAGCATGTAGAACGTTGAATAGCTTGAAGGTATTATTATTATTATATTTACTGTAAATTCTCCTGACACGGAGACGTGGTCAGGAGTTTCTGACATTTAAAAATATTCTCTCAAAGCGCTGTGAGGAAGTATCAAGCCCTGAGTGATAATCTTGCTCTCTGCAGGACGTGGTGGCTTTGCCCCGAAAGAATCGATCAAAGCCATCTTCACAGCACTCGAGAAACATTTAAGGAGCCGAACTCATCCTGCCTCCGGAGCATCACTATAGTGGCATTTGAACAGAAGACCTTTGATGACTTTCGTGACCATTTTAAAGCATGGAATAAGGTTAATGCTGATGATATAACATAATAATGTCCAGATTTTTTTTTTTTTTAAGGTTTTAATTTTGTTACATTGGTTTTTCTTCAGCCTGCATCCGGCAAGATGCCTGAAAATCAAGGTTCTGACAGCTCTACCTTTCCATGCTGATCCACAAATAAATATGCTCTAGTTTTTCAAATACATCATAAACCTCTTTTCAGGTCTTCGTTCTGATATTTCCAGGTGTGAATATTAAGTGTTTACATTTGAAATCTCTCTCATCTTCCATAGTCAAAATGGGAAGCGTCAGAATCGAGGTAAAGAAAGGTGACATCACTAATGAAACGGTCCGCGGGATCGTAAACACCACCAACATGGACATGAGCCTGAGAGGAGGCCTGTAAGACTTACAACACACAAGCTGGACACTTTTATATCAACACATCAGTTACTCTAAAAAAGTAGTTGCCAAACATGTTCCTGGAGCCCCCAGGGTTGGGAACCACTGCTTTAAAATAAGCCATGGATCTACACCGAAACACAACAGTGTGTGTTTGTGGCAATTTTAAAGTGTGACCAGTTCAGTGTGTCCCACCTTGACAATCTCAAAAGTATCCTTGTCCTTCAGGCGTGTCGTGTGCCATATTTAAAGCGGCTGGAGCGTCTGTGGAGCAGGAGTGCCAAAAGCACGGTGAGAACATTACACCAAATACTGAAACCTTGTTAACTATCAATTGCAAGAGCAAGAGATGTTCTGGATATCAGCACGGCTACGATTTGGCCATAGACACGAGGCTGCACTGACACTGAATGTCAAGGACTGGTAAACAAATTTCTTTCTTTAAACAAATTCCGTCCTGAAGGTCCGTTGCAGAATGACATTGCAGCCGTGACCAGCGGCAGAAACCTGCATTGCGACTTCATCATTCACATGGTCGGTCCGCACTCGGCGGCAGAGGTGAGATCCCGCGTGAAGAACGTTCTGGAGCGCTGTGAGGAGAAGCAGATCACCACGGTCTCCTTCCCTGCCGTGGGCACTGGTATGGATTTATGATGGCATTGAATGTGGCATGTGTTGGTCATCATGTGTGGTTGTGTCTCACTCCGTCTGACGGCTTTTGTTAAAGGTGAGGATGCCATCGGTGCGATGCTGCAGGGCTTTGAAGATCATCTGGCTCAAAACATCTCGACTGTGATCAAGCTCATCTACGTTGTGATTGACCGGGACAACGTCCTACAAGAGTTTCAGAAAGGTCTCAAAACATGGATTGCGAATACACAGGTAGAGAACCTTAACCCAGTTCTGAATAGAGTTGATCATTCAGAATTGAAGGACACTTGAAAAGATTTCTGATATATCAAATGTAAATGCTTTTGCACTTCAACATTTAATTAACATCAATGCACAACTAGGACAGTGAAGATGATGAGTGGGAGGATTACAGCTCAACAGAAGAAAGCTCCTCGTCTGACAAAGGAGCCAACGGTAATGCAGCATTTGATGACCTTTTGAAAATATGCTGTTATAGGTCTTTGAAATTTGCTAAAATGTTTACATTTCACCAGCAAACCCAGTGGAGGTAATGATGGGCCCGGTTAAAGTCAGGGTGTTTAGCGGAGACATCACCAAAGAGACTGTCGAGGCCATTGTAAACAGCACGACGACAAGCCTCGATTTCAACACGGGTGAGTTTGCTTTTGATATCGCTCTGAATCTGATGAACTGTTATTTTCCAGACATTTTCCTAACCCTAACATGACACAGGAAGAGTGGCAGCTGAATAACTAATTGGAAGTGGTGCTCAGATCTAGTGTATGTCCTTATGTGCAGGTGTATCAGGAGCCATTCTCAAAGCATCAGGACAAACGGTTGTGAACAAGTGGAAATCAAAAGGTACAACCTTCAGCTTCAGTCAATAATCATAAATATAGGCATTTCTGATGAACTTCTAACACGACGGTGTTCAATCCTGGTCCTGGAGGGCCAATATCCTGCAGAGTTTAGCTCCAACTTGTCCCAAAATACCTGTCCAGAAGATTCTAGTAATCCTGACAACCTTTGATTACCTTGGTTCAGGTGTGTTTAGTTGAGGCTGGGGATAAATTCTGCAGGACAGTGAGCCTCCAGGAGCAGAACTGGACTCTCCTGCTACAACAGAATAATTGCTCATTCATTCTCTCCTGATTAAAGCGCCTGACCAAAGCTGGAAATCTTTCAAATATCAAACACATCATCCATATGGTTGGGCAGACCAATGAGAAAGGCATCAGCAGTTCCATGTACAAAGTTCTGAGGATGTGCGAAGAAAATAAGATTCAGTTGGTTTCATTCCAAGCTCTTGGAGCAGGCAATTTAGTCCATTCAGAAATACAGATAAGCAAAGCCAAGCAAAGGTATCTGGATGATCCTAAAATGCTTAATGTCCTTCAGGAGCAGGAAACTTGGCTGCTGCAGGAGTTGCCAATGCAATGACAGAAGCTCTGACTAACTTTATGAAGGACTCACCGAAACACCTGAAGCGCGTCCACCTTGTGATCTTCCAAGCGAAACTGCTGCCAGACTTTCAGGAAGCTGTCAAGAAGTGCAAGAAGATTTCTCGAAATGCTTCTGGTATGTTTCAGTGCATGAACTTACAGTGTGAAGAATGAGCTGGAACTAACCCGGTTACTTTAACTTGTGTTTCCTGAACAGTGCGTGAGGTCAAACCCCTCCAGCAATCGGTGATCCCTGTGCTGACACAGCGACCAGCTATTTGTCTAGCCAAAGAAACGGCCGCTGTATCGTTCCCGGTTATGGCCATTAACGTTTACGGGACATCCCCTACAAACCTCACCAAGGTCAAGAAGCTCCTGGACGAGCTGGGCAAGCAGGAGTGCTTCAGTATAGACGTCCAGTTGAGCCACAACACAGACCTTCCTGAAACGGACAAGAAGGCCATCATGACCCTCAGCCGAGCCAATCAAATCAGCGTTCTGGTGGCCAGTTTGGGTAAGTTAACAGTATTAGGGAAGAGAGACGACGTCTTAGATGCTGTGCTGAAGATAAACAGCATCATCCAGGCAGTGCGAGAACGAGAGATGCGTGAAGGTGAGGTGAAGTGTCTGCGGGAGACACTGTGGTGGGAGGTGGCGAGAGGAGAACGCTGGGAGTCACTGGAGCCCGGCATCAGCTACGACATAGAGCTCACCATCTACCGCAAAGAGAAGAGCTTCCAGTACCAGGAGAACGGCGAGACCTACACGGTGGACTTCAACCAGATGGAGGTCACAAACAGCAAGCGGGAGTCTTGCAGGATCAAGAGGACTCTGCTGGGAGATTCTGATACGGGTATGAGTTGGCATGGACCACAGTCTACAACAAATCCAAAGGTTTTTCATGAGAATCAGAAGCATCAGTGTGGAGTCTTGTGATAAGGATTTTTGTTCTTCCAAAAGTAGCAAGTACAATTTATTTCCCAAATATAGCTAAGATAAAACAAATGTAATGTTCAGACTTGTGCTATTGAAACAAAAATCTCCCCATCTTTCTAAGATTTGATGTAACGTTCAATTCAAATAAACATAGATTGTTTACACTAACCTTGCAAACTTTGGAAAATCCAGTGCAGGGATCCCCAACCCTGCTCCGGGAGAGCTACCGTCCTGCAGACTTCAGTTCCACCCCTGCTCCAACACACCTGCCTGTAATGATCAAGTAAACCTGAACACCTTGATTAGCTGGTGCAGGTGTGTTTGATTGGGTTTGGAGCTGAACTTCAGGAGCAGGGTTGGAGAGCCCTGATCCAGTGACTAGTTCTGCCTCAGAAGCACTTGCACGTGGTTTCTAGCTGTATGTTATAAGGCAAGGCAAGACGAGTTTATTTATATAGCACATTTCATACACAATGGTAAATCAAAGTGCTTTACATAAAAGGAAATAAAATAATCATAAAAAATAATCACAATAAAAGTCTAGGAATTTAAATTTTAAACTGATTTAAAAATTGATTTAAAATGAATTAAAACAGTTAAGAATAGAAAATGATACATAAAATACAGTGCAATCAGTTGGGACATAGCACAGTGCTCATTCAGTAAATGCCCAGCTAAACAGATGTGTTTTCAGTCTAGATTTAAACATGGCTACTGATTTAGCACATCTGATCTCTTCTGGAAGCTGGTTCCAACTGTGGGTGGCATAATAGCTATAAGCGGACTCTCCTTGTTCTAAATGAACCCTTGGTATTTTTGACTTGATCCTAATGATCTGAGTGGTCTAAGTTATTATTCAGTGAGCATATCTGCAATGTATTGAGGTCCTAGGCCAGGGGTGCCCAAACGTTTGGGAGTTTAGCTCTAACTTGCCTCAACACACCTGCTGATAAGTTTCTAGTATGCCTATAAGAGCTTGATTAGCTGGTTCAGGGGTGTTTAATTGGGGTTGGAGCTAAACTCTGCAGGACACCGGCCCTCCAGGACCGAGTTTGGGCACCTCTGTCCTAGGCCATTGAGTGATTTACAGTGGTGGCCAAAATTATTGGAACACCTGACAGGTCTGCAAATATTGACCTTTTTTTGCCTCCAAAACATGATGTCATTTCATAATGTTCATGAAACATGCAGATGGTTGCTGAGCACAACAAATATCAGATGAAGTGAGTTGTACTGTTTTTATCCACTTTTAACTTTAATATTTGGTATGTCCACCTTTTGCAGCAATTACAGTAGCACATCTCTCTGGCATAGTGTCAATATATTTCCTGAGAACTTTAACACTAATGTTATCCCATGCCTTCTGCAACTCAAGCCAAAGGCTTTCCTTTGAATCTACAATAGATCTGTCCAGTTTATTTTCTAACTCTCCCCAATTTTGCTTGATGGGGTTGAGGTCAGGGCTTTAAGGGGGCCAGTCCATCATTTTCAATGTTCCAGCAGATTCCAACCATCGCAGGTAGTTCCGGCAATAGTTTGTTTTATGGGTATTGCATTGTAATGGCCAATTCAACAAATACAACTGAAACCTCTTAAATATACAACGCAATGACTTCAGTTTTTTCCTTGTTTAACTGAAGAAAGTTCTGGCACATCCAACTGTTAATTTCATCAATGCATTGGCAGAGGGAGTCAATGGGGCTGTAGTCATTTGGAGATAAGGCTAGGTAAATCTGGGTATCATCTGCATAGCTGTGATAGGCAATTTGGTTCTTTCTCATTATTTGACTTAGTGGGAGCATATACAGGCTAAACAAGAGCGGTGCAAGAATTGAGCCTTGTGGGACTCCGCATGTCATGGACGTCCACTTAGACTTATGCTCTCCTATACTCACATAATAACCTCTCCCTTCTAAGTATGACCTGAACCATTTGATTACCATCCCAGAAAGCCCGATGCAGTTTTCCAGTCTCTCTAGTAGTATGTTATGATCGACAGTATCAAACGCAGCACTGAGATCTAGTAGTACCAGCACTGATACTTTGCCAGATTCAGAATTTAAGCGAATATCATTTATTATCTTAATGAGTGCTGTCTCTGTGCTGTGATGCTGCCGGAAACCAGATTGAAAATTGTCCAGGTATTCATTTGAGTTTAAGTAGTTGTTTAGCTGATTGAAAACAGCCTTTTTTAAATAATCTTGCCTATAAAAGGAAGATTTGATATTGGTCTATAATTGCTCAATATGGTGTTATCAAGATTGCTCTTTTTCAGAAGGGGCTTAACAACTGCAGTTTTCAGGGACTTTGGAAAAGTTCTTCACTTTTAAGAGGTCTGCTTCTAAACAGTTAAGCTCACTTTTGAAAAAATATGTGGGAAGTGTGTCAAGATTGCAGGTTGACGATTTAAGCTGCTGTACTATTTCTTCCAAAATTTTGCAATTTCTTCTGATTGATGCTGGAGAGAGGGATAATGCGTCTGATGAGATGGGCTGTGGCTCTGGTGTTTCCGGTGGCTGAAATATGTTGTCCTGGCTTCCCTGGCTGTTTTCTAGAAAGTCGTCCTTGGATGCTGAGTCTTGGAGCTGTTCTGATACGTCACAGTCTGTCTGTGATAAGCTCTGTGGGCAGGGCTCAGCCGTGATGTTGTCCATGAGCAGTGCTTGTTGTGGCTTCGTGGTGTTATCAGTGTCCTTGTGGGATGTGTCAGCCACATGATGACTCGGAAGCTGATATGAAGTCCTGTGGTCACTCATACTCTGTCCAGGTGTGTGTGTGCCATTCAGGTTGAGTAGTTTGGCACACACTACTGAAGGATGACGGAGGGAGAAGTAGATGTTGTCCTTTAGCACTCTTGCACTCAAGTTTGTTTGGGTGGAGGCCATCCAGTTTAAACAGTTGTCTATGGCCCCAGAAAAAATTTAAATTGTCGATGACGTTGACTCCTTTTATATTGCAAGATCGTTGTAGCCATGTGTTCAGCCCAAGCAACCGTGAAAACATATTAATTCCTCTTGCTGGGAGTGGCCCACTGATGAACGACTGAACTTTAAGTCATCAAAGAGTTCACTGAAGTGCTTAAGGAGTTCTGACTGCTCTTTCCGAATATCATTCTTCCCCACATGGATGATGATTTGATTTGCAGTCTTGTGCTCGACCTTGAGCGCCTGTTAGTAGCGGTGCTAGCTGCTGGCCGATAAGATCCATGTTCAATCACACTTGGGGATTCCTCACTCACATTCATTAATGCTTCAAATCTGTTCTCAAGGCATATAGGGGGTGGTAGAAAAAGCACCTCACTGACCATCTGATGTCGTAAGCATCAGACAGACAGTAAGTTGTCTGAAGATATATGATGACAGAAACTGTTCTTCCTGTAACTTTGCTTGTTTGCTTCTCAGCAATCATTCATCCCCCTCCAACATGGACCAAAATGGATGGACGGGATTTAGAAATAATCACATTACAATCAGATACGGTGGAATACAAGAACATAGAAACAGCCTTTCTGAAATCCAGCATACACCGTGATGTGAAGCCCGTCCAGGTTCAACAGGTAAAATAACTTAGACATGACCAGACATTAGACGTCAGAACACAAGCGTCAGTACTTAAAGTCAAGGGCAATCACAACTCATTCTACATCCCTAATGTGACTTAATTCATTCTTGCAGCTCAAAGTACAGCAAAAACATGGGTTCAATTATCAGGAAATGCACAAATTGATTAAAAACAAACAGTGTATAGATTCAATGCAATGTTTGGATAAATGCATAAAAAGCAGAATATTTAATGAGAAAAACAGGCATTTTTTTTCTCCCATGATGCATTAATTGGATGGTTATAAATAAGAGGGACTGATGATGTCAGCTAAAGAAGGTGGTCAAGCAAGAGTTTTAACAATTGGAATAACATGCACTAATGAGAGTTAAGAAATTAAGAGATGATTCTGATTTCATGTCGACTTTACGCTGTTCCGTGTTGACTTCAGGCTTGTGTTTAACAACGTCTGAAATGATTCCAGATCGACAGGATTCAGAGTCAGTCGCAGTGGCAGAGATACTGTGTGCTGAAACAGGCCTGAAGAAACTGAGAAACGAGCGCCAGCTTTATCACGGAACGACCAAAGAGATATGCCAGAAAATCAACAAGAACGGCTTCAACCGCAGCTTCTGTGGGAGAAACGGTACGTCACATTTGACCCGTAACTGCCTGTTTCTTGCAGCTTCACGATATTGACCTGTGACATGTGCTCTGTTCTGAAGCGGTCTATCACGGCGAAGGCACCTACTTCGGTAAAGAGGCCTGGTACTCCTGCCAGGCGACAAAGGGCTGAAGTACATCTACCGAGCGCGAGTGGTGACGGGCTCGCTGTGTAAAAGCAGAGAAGGAATGAAGGAGCCGGATTCGATCAACCCTGCAGACCCGCGGGCCGGACTGCACGACTGCGCCGTGGACAGCCTCCAGAACCCGTTCATCTTCGTGGTGTTCTGTGACGCGGGAGCGTATCCAGAGTACCTCATCACCTTCAAATCCATATAGTCCTCCAGCAAACTCTACAAACACACACTGGCCCTGAATGCTGCTGGCAGAGATTATGGAAGAGTCTTCAGGATATTACCGTGACAAACACATGAACGAATGTTTTCACGCATAACTTTCTTCAGTAGGGCTGTCAGCTGCCAAAAATCACTTTTATTAATTACATGATACTATATTTGCTGAGAAAAGCTCCCAAATAAGGAAAATTCAAAGATATTTAAAGGGACAGTTCACCCAAAAATGAAAATGGTCATCATTTACTCACCCAAAACGGTTTCTGGTCCCCATTGACTTCCATAGTAGTTTTTTCCCATACTATGGAAGTCAATGGAGGCCAGCAACTGTTTGGTCACCAGCATTCTTCAAAATATCTTCTTCTGTGTTCAATAGAAGAAAGAAACTCACACAGGTTTGGAACATAATGTTCATATTCGTGTGAACGGTCTCAGTGACACGAGTAAACCACTGAACAGACGACAGTGGTCTTTAGAAGTGAATATAGTCTTATAATCAACCATCACTGACCTTTGTTATGCTTTCATCGCCCGCTGCCACATGCTCTCGTGCTTTGTTTTTAAAATGTGTGTCCCATTACTAAAAGAGGAGCATTACGAGTATCATTTTTACTGCATTATTTTTGTTCATTAATCAGTTGAATTAGAGCTGCACTTCATTCCGAGCGTATGAAACTTTGATACACAAATGTTTGCTTCTATCTGAACATGTATAATGCTAATAAACACATTTGTAATCTGCCTCGACTGACCTTCTGATCTCTGTGAGGTTAGCATCGTCCTGAAGCAGAACTCATAGCTCTTAAAGAAACCGCACAAATGATACAGTAAAAGAATGAGAACCCAAAATACTTTTACCTTTAATATGAATTACAAAACATGATCACACGGAGTACAACAGATAATAGTAACCGGATGAATTTTTGCAAACGATGGTCACATGATTAATAAATTTGTATGCATTAATGAAAACACACAGACAGTTCTAGAAGATTAAACAGAAGCACAAAATCAAAAGAGAAGAATGACTGCAGTCGAAGCGTTTCATTGAAAAACATCTTTTATTTTATTGTTAAAGGATCAAGTAGCATCTGTGCTCAAACTAGTAGAAAGACATTCTGTTGCCGAGGCGGTTTGTGACGCTGTGGGGTTAAACCACCATATAAAACGCCACAAACCCTCGGATATTCACAACAGACCGCATTCACAGCGGCGGTCACTGTATTTAATCAATGCTGGCGATGACAGACGCATCAAAGCCTGGAACCTGTGTTTCTCCAGCCTGCAGTCGTCCTGGCTGAAGTGTCTGTTAAAGCGAGTTAGCTAACCTGATCTGATTTACCCATGCAGGGTGGAGCCGGAGGGAAGGGGAATGCAAATCAAAGCCCTAAATGATCAACCCACCGTTAAGACTGACACACACTCGAAGCACAGAGGCTGGCCGCGCTACATCTGCTGCGTGGAGTTCCCGTTCCACGTGTTGTTGTCGTCCTCGTTGTCTTCTTGAGTCCGTAGCCGGTATATTTTCCCATCTTTCTTGAAGTCCTCGGGCCTCTTCTCAAGAACCCTCTTACGAACCGCATCTCTGAAGCGGAAAACAGCAGAAATTCATCTGTATCTCAAAGACACAATATAGTCAGTGTCTAGAAAAATCAAGTTTGTGAGTTCACAGTGAGTCACAATGTGATTACAGTGGGTTAAAGGGGTCATGAACTTAGAAACCAAAATTCCCTTGATCTTTTGACATATACAGTTAGGTCCACATATATTTGGACACTCACACAATTTTTAGAATTTCAGCTCTGTATGCCACCAGAATAGAATCACAACAAAGATGTGATTGAAGTGCAGACTTTAAGCTTTAATTCAAGGGCTTGAACACAAATATATCAAATGCTTTGGATTTACAACCATTTTTATACACAGTCCTCCCATTTTCAGGTGCTCAAATGTAATTGGACAAATAAATGTAATCATAAATAAAATGTTCATTTTTGATATTTTGTTGCGAATCCTTTGCAGGCAATGACTGCCTTACGTCTGGAGCTCATGCACATCAGCAGAGACTGGGTTTCTTCTTTGTGACGCTTAGCCAGGTCTTTACTGCAGTTGCTGTGTGTTTGTGGCTCTTTCTGTCTTTAGTGTTGTCTTCAGCGAGTGAAATGCATGCTGAGATCAGGAGATTGACTTGGCCATTGCAGAATATTTCACTTTTTTACCTTCAAAAACTCCTGGGTTGCTTCTGCTGTATGTTTTGGGTCATTGTTCATGTGTACTATGAAGCGCCGCTCAATCAGCGTTGCCGCGTTTGACTGAATCTGGGCAGAGAGTATATCTCTACTCACTTCAGAGTTCATCCGGCTGCTTCTGTCTTCTGTCTCATCTTCACTAAACACCAGTGACCCAGAGCCACTGAAGCCATGCCGCTCATGCTTCACAGATGATGTGTGTGTTTTGATCAGGAGCTGCTCCAAGCCTTCTCCAGACTCTTCCCGTCGTTCTGGTACAGCTTGCTCTTAATTTCTGCCGTCCAAAGAATGCTTTTCCAGAAGTGCTCTGGCCTTTTTAGGCGAAGTCTAATCTGGCCTTGTTTGCAGCTTGTGGTGAAGCCTCTGTGTTTGCTCACAGGGTGCACTTTAAGCCCATATTCATATGATATAACTGTAACTTGAATATGTTTTGGTCAGCAGCTAAAATAATACAAATTGTGCCCGTGTCAAAATATATATGGACCTGACTGTAAGAGGTCATTGCACTATAAAAACATCCTGTAACTTTCCGAACTTAAAACTTTCTTGTTAGTATAAGGTATAAAGGTGACTCGACTAGTCTGAAAGCAGCTTATATACGACTGGCTGAAGACACAGCTTTATGCTCATTAGTCCAGACAACCGTGATGCTGCGTTCTCTTCTAAAATGTTTTATTTTTTATCTGGTTCCATGCCATTATGTATTTATATTATGCATGAATTTTCCCAAACACTATGACAGTGCGATCTCTGTGCGAGTTATGCGATTGTTGTCATATTTCTATAAAAATCTAAAATACATGTTTGTATTAAAGTAAAAATGGATGATAAATACACCTTTCGTATGGAATTAAATAGCAAGCACTTTTGAGTGTCTTGTTCATCATTTATTTTTATATCAAAACAACAGAACTGAAATTATATAATGTTAATTAGCAACACAGCACGTGAGTGTGAATAACGTGATATCTGCCTTTGATCTCGTTGTTATCTGTTCCACTTCGAGAGGGCAGAACTGTCCGTCTTGACTGCGCTTATCTCACTCTTCCCCTCACTGCAGCCGCCTGCTCTCGCCTACATTTCAGGAGCTTCAAGTCAGAATTTGATCCATCTGCGCAGCGCTGCGTTGTCAAACGCACCTACTGTCTGTTTAGCCCCGCCCACCGCTTCTACATCCCTGTCTGTTTAGCCCCGCCCACCGCTTCTACATCCCTGTCTGTTTAGCCCCGCCCACCGCTTCTACATCCCTGTCTGTTTAGCCCCGCCCACCGCTTCTACATCCCTGTCTGTTTAGCCCCGCCCACCGCTTCTACATCCCTGTCTGTTTAGCCCCGCCCACCGCTTCTACATCCCTGTCTGTTTAGCCCCGCCCACCGCTTCTACATCCCTGTCTGTTTAGCCCCGCCCACCGCTTCTACATCCCTGTCTGTTTAGCCCCGCCCACCGCTTCTACATCCCTGTCTGTTTAGCCCCGCCCACCGCTTCTACATCCCTGTCTGTTTAGCCCCGCCCACCGCTTCTACATCCCTGTCTGTTTAGCCCCGCCCACCGCTTCTACATCCCTGTCTGTTTAGCCCCGCCCACCGCTTCTACATCCCTGTCTGTTTAGCCCCGCCCACCGCTTCTACATCCCTGTCTGTTTAGCCCCGCCCACCGCTTCTACATCCCTGTCTGTTTAGCCCCGCCCACCGCTTCTACATCCCTGTCTGTTTAGCCCCGCCCACCGCTTCTACATCCCTGTCTGTTTAGCCCCGCCCACCGCTTCTACATCACTGTCTGTTTAGCCCCGATTCTACGCCGATCGCCTTCCTTCTGATCCCAGCGTTAAGAAAGAGTGAATAAACTTTATTTTTAATTAAGTTCCAGACCACGTCAGGAACTTAATTTTCACTTCATTTTACCGCGGATTCGTTTACAAAACAAGGCACAGCTCGACGTGGGATTTTCAGAAACATTGAAACTAAAAGACGGACTCTTAGCCAATCACAGCAGTCTACTATCCTCCACGCCTGTTCTGATGAGGGGGTTAAAAACAGCACAGAAAATAGCCCATTACGTCTAAATTATGATGTTTTTTGATGTAAAAATCTTGATAACATCATAAGTGGAGCTCAGAGAACAGTACTAAATAAACAGAGGCAGTTCATGACCCCTTTAATGTGAGGTAACTGGAGTCACAGAGAGGTCACAGACACACAGACGCACCTCTTTGGTTCTGCGGCGGCGCCGGAGCTGGAGCCGAATGCGTTCTGGGCGGCGGGTGGAGCAGGAGCAGGAGCAGGAGCAGGAGGAGCGCTGCTGAACAGGAATCCGCTGATGAACCTCCAGACGGACAGCAGCGGGTACAGCAGTGACCCCAGCGCCGCCCAGACGCCTCCGGGCGCAGACGAGCGCACCACAGCACTGCTGGACTGCTGCAGGGACCAATCACACCACAGCATTCACCCGTCATGTGACTACATCACCACAACCCTACACAGCTTATCATCACAAGCTTTCTGAAATGTTATGCATTTCAAATTAAACATGCAAATGAGGCATTGTCTAATATTCATTAATTTGCATACATTGAGAACATAAAACTGAACTTTGGATGAAGCCAGGATCAAAATTCGTGTGTGATTTTGTTGTCATATTCGAGTTAAAGATTTTTACAGAGAGGATTGAGTTTCTCTTTTATCACTAGGGCTGCATGATTAATAGAATGCGATTGTCGTGCGTATCTTTTGAGTCGTTCGAGCCGTTTATAACAACATGGGTCAAACATCTTTCCAAACATGAGAAGCATTTATGAACCGCTTGTCCCACAAAATACCACATTTTATAACATGTTTTTATTCCAAACTCACTAAGCAATGTATTATAAATGTACTTTATTATAATGGAAATTATAAGAAGAACTCAGATAAACCATATATTGTTGTAGTCGTGTGTTTATTAGTCACGTTGAATCAATGAAAGCAGTTCAATCTTCTGTTTATTCAGCTAGCGCTATAGGGATTGCCTGGGTTTCTTCTGCGGGGTGTATTTGGAGTTTCTCTGGCCTTCAGATAGAGATTTACTGCTGATCACAGAACCCTGCTTCACTGACAAGATACACATGACCTGTCGCAGCTATTGACTAATATCGATTACGATTTCATTTCGATTAATCGTGCAGCCCTATTCATCACTGCATAAATCAGTGGTGTCTGACAAAAAAAAATCAATTTTAGAGAAAACATGACTGGTTATTGTTTGAGTGCATGTCTATGTGTGCATTATACGAGTGCGAGTGTGTGTGAGTGAATGTGTGTGAGAGTGCGAGTGTGTCTGAGAGTGCAAATGTGTGTGTGTGAGTGTGCAAGCATGTGAGTGTGCGAGAGTGAGTGTGCGAGCGTGTGAGTGAGAGAGAGAGAGAGCGTGTGTGTGTGTGTGAGAGAGAGAGCGGGTGAGTGTGTGTGTGTGTGTGAGAGAGAGAGCGGGTGAGTGTGTGTGTGTGTGTGAGAGAGAGAGCGGGTGAGTGTGTGTGTGTGTGTGAGAGAGAGAGCGGGTGAGTGTGTGTGTGTGTGTGAGAGAGAGAGCGGGTGAGTGTGTGTGTGTGTGTGAGAGAGAGAGCGGGTGAGTGTGTGTGTGTGTGTGAGAGAGAGAGCGGGTGAGTGTGTGTGTGTGTGTGAGAGAGAGAGCGGGTGAGTGTGTGTGTGTGTGTGAGAGAGAGAGCGGGTGAGTGTGTGTGTGTGTGTGAGAGAGAGAGCGGGTGAGTGTGTGTGTGTGTGTGAGAGAGAGAGCGGGTGAGTGTGTGTGTGTGTGTGAGAGAGAGAGCGGGTGAGTGTGTGTGTGTGTGTGAGAGAGAGAGCGGGTGAGTGTGTGTGTGTGTGTGAGAGAGAGAGCGGGTGAGTGTGTGTGTGTGTGTGAGAGAGAGAGCGGGTGAGTGTGTGTGTGTGTGTGAGAGAGAGAGCGGGTGAGTGTGTGTGTGTGTGTGAGAGAGAGAGCGGGTGAGTGTGTGTGTGTGTGTGAGAGAGAGAGCGGGTGAGTGTGTGTGTGTGTGTGAGAGAGTGTGTGTGTGTGTGTGAGTCTCTCACAGGAAGCAGCACGATGGAGGTGCTGGGGGTCAGTTCCAGCTCCAGCAGTGATTTCTGCAGATCTTCAGCTGTGAACTCTCTCCGGGGGAACATAGTGGCCAGAGAGAACTGACCGTATCGGTTCCCCACCTCCTGCATGCAGACACAGACTCATGAGCGTCACATGCGTGTGTAGAGCTTCTGACACGACCATTATAAAGTTATTAATAAAGTCATATCGCGGTCGCTGACCTGAGCGGCGAACTGCCGGGCCTCCTGCAGACGCGTCTGTGACGGGAACTGGTTTGTGAAGGACGAGCCGTCAGGCAGACGGAACTGAATCCTGGCAAACGCACTGCGACCAGAAGAGGAAAACATCGTCAAGACTAACGATCATCAGTGCAGAAACCTGCTCATCAGCATTCAATCAAACGCTTAAGAACATAGGGTCAAGTCCCACAAAACCACAATCAGCTCTGTTCTGTTATTCTGTTCTGTTGTGCCTAAAGAAAATAAAGCCTTACTGTAAAGTGCGTAATGCTAGCATTTGTTGTACTGAATTTAATTAATGCAGATTTATTTTAAGCCATAGAGTCCAGAAATAATTATCAGGAAAGCCTATTAGGGAAGTTCTAATTGTACAGCACTTTTCATACGTGAGATACATGCTTCACAAGATCAAATAGAAGAAACAAACACTGGCAATATGATTTCACACAATAACTATATAAATCATTTAACTTTAACTCGCCTTTTAAAAAATTAACGCTTGAAGCCTCTTTCACTTCAATTGCAAGACAATGCTTTACTTAAGATTTAGTGTATAGTGGCCAAAGAGCAGCGCTAGACTGCGTCGCAGCACTATTTGTCGCTACAGTGATGAGAACAGCACAGTCCCGCAGGATCACATCACCTCCTCTCTCGCTGCGCAGCGTCTCTCCGCGCCTCCTGTTCTGTGGCTCTGGCCTGCAGCGCTGCGATCCGAGCCGTCTCTGCGTCCAGCTGACTCTGAGCGTAACGCGCCGCTCTGTCTGCGCGGTCCTGCGGACGAAACCGTCTCATCATCCAGATCCAGAAACACACCAGGAGCCAGGAGCCAGGGGCATAAACTCAGCCATCATGTTAAGACTGTCTTAAGAACTAGTTTGACCACCTAGCAGCTGCCAAGGGGTAACCAGTCTTACTTTTCCCATACAAATAAAACCAATCTACCTTTTCATAACTGAATTAAAAAAAGTTACTTTTTAAGACTAGTCTAAATAGTTTATGCAACCGGCCCCAGATTTCCTGAAGAGGGCAAATTAGCGTTAGAGTGCAGTCCTGTAAAAGTAAAACTACCGAGAGCAGCGCAAATTACCGCCTGCTTTAACACATGTTTTTTTGGCATTAAATGATAGCAATAAAGTAACACGGCTATCTTTGAAAAAAGTGCATAATGTTTAAAATAATGTTTATAAACCATATATAATTAAGTTGCTTAAACAATTAGAAACAAATCCGCATCATGCATGTATGTATAGTTCAATACAAAGGACCGTAAACCAATCACAAAGAGTACTCTTTCTATTTAAAAACTGAGATGCAGTGAGATGGGGGAAAAATGGCATAAAGCCTCGAGACATGATTTTTAAAAGTTGAACTTGCGTTAATTTGACATGGCTTTCTAAACATGCGGCTCTCTTGTGCGACACGTGAGTGCAAAGGTGATAGATGTCCCTCTAGAAAATGTGATAAATCTGCGTTCTGTGTGAATGGCTTGGTTTCAGTTTTGCCGTAAACAAGATCTTCTCCGCATTGATGTTCTCTTTTTCTGCAATATTTTGAATGAACAACGTAGCAGCGCCACATCCAGTGGGTTCAACTGAATAGGCTAAAAAAAGCATTAAAATGCAGTGACACCTACATCATCATCGCATGCCTGACGCACACCTAAAATTAGAATGCATTCGAATGTGGATATTTATTTAAAATTCGACGAATATTGGAAATTGTAATTAGTTTTGTCAGTGTGCTGATACCAGAGCGATCTGCTGCTTGACCCGCTCTCTAGCCGCTCGCTCCTCGGCCTTCTCTCGACTCCTCTCCTCCAGCAGACGCTTGGTCTTGTCCTCCTCCTGCTTCTTCTTGAAGTCCAGCATCTCCTTCCCCGTCTTACGCCTCTCCACCTCCTTCTTCAGCTGCACCTGTGAGACAGACGTCATGCGTGTTCTCTGTCACACGCTTATCTGTCACCCTCTAGTGGACATGATCAGAATTACCTCTTCTTCTGCTTGCTTCTTCTGCTCACGTCTTTCCTCCAGCTTCTTTGTGATCCTACATGGGAAAAAGAATAACAGCAAATACATAATGAAACATTAAAACGTAAAGCCTTGTCTTGATGCACGTTACACACAAACACTGAAGAAGCTGCTGGAGTCACCCGCTTCAGTCGCTGCAAAACAGGAAGCTCTTATTTAACAGTTTTGTCTTGTTTTAGTACAAATGTCTAAATTCTCTTTTGCTGAATGCTAAAAAACTCAGCTTTAAAATCACAGGAATAAATTACATTTTAAAATATATTCAGATAGAAAGCTGTTATTTTAAATAGTAAAAATATTTCACAATTTTACTGCTTTTGCTGTATTTTGGATCAAATAAATGCAGGCTTCGTGAGCAGAAGAGACTTCTTTAAAAAAACATGATAAATCTTACTGTTCAAACACTTCTGACTGCTAGTGTATATCATAGTGGCATGTAAACACACCGAGCTGTGATTGGTCGGTTCACGTTCATCAGTGTTTGCTCACCTGTCCACTTTGAGAGCCTCATCCAGAGCCTCGTCTTCAGCTGGAGTCACATAACCTGACGCTCCGTCTTCCTCCATCGGCACACACAGGGATTCTGGGAAGAGAAGACACACACACACGCTCACTTGCACATTAACCTGCTAACGAACGACTCCTGAAACTAAATCAGCAGTGCACATCGAAACCGAAACTTCATGCAAATCAGCGTCTCCTGAAAGCACAGATGTTAGCAATCCGTCCTGCAGCCAATCAGAGCTCACCTTTAGACTGCGGCTCCGAGACGGGCGTCTGATTGGCTCGCTCTGCGCTCATCTGCTGCGTGTGCATCTGGACACAAGAGCTCGTTAGCGTGAAACCAGCCAAACCTCAACTAGTTCACATCCACCAGCTGAATATTAGCAAATATGATCAGAAACCTAAATATTATATACATTTTCAAAAAATTAGTGACCGCATTAGCAAACACGAATAACAATGTTTAATTTATATAGTGCCTTTCCCAGGCTCAACGATTCTTTACAAATACAAGAATCCATTGCTCAATCCAGTCACAAATAATGCAGCTGCATATATAGCACAAACTAAGTAATAAAGACAGAAAAGAATACAAATGGGACAAATACACAAAACAAATGTGTTTTAAGCTTTGATTTAAATTCAATATCAGCAAAATAACTAAGTGTTGAGTTGGTTACAACCAGATTTTAGACAATGTTTGTCCAGAAAACATGATGAAGTGTTCCGTTCACAAGTGGAAATAAAGTCTCAAGATCAATAACATACCTCCGGCGGGTAAGATAAGTGTTGAACACGTCACCATTTTTCTCAGTAAATAGATTTCTAAAGGTACAGGTTCAAAACTGGTGAGGTGTTCAACACTTATTTTACCCGCTGTACATCTATCACACACGATGAAACACTACACATAATCAGATCAAAGCCTGTGTGTTATAACAGAGTTATAGAGCAAGGTTTACTAGATTCAGAATTGTGTCTCTAAACAAAAAGTAATGTTATTTTTGTTTGGCAAATATTATTTTACCTAGAATGTTAAACAAACTAAACAGTAATTAATACATTATTTTTCTTCTTCTTGCGGAGACTATATACACTTATGTGCTATATAATGCTTTACTTGCTTTTGTTGAAACTCGACTCTCTATTGTGCAAGTATGCAATGGTTAAATGTGTGATTCATGTGTTCATGTGTAAACTATGCTGAGGAGAAGCTATCCTAATTTCATTATACGTGTGAATAATGACGATAAAAGGCATTCATTCAATTCAATATTTAATTTAATATGATTTAATAAAATGAAGTTGAAAAATATAAAAAGGTAAACTTGTGACATTATTGAAAATGAAATTGCTATTTTATTGCAGGTATAGTTCCTTTATTTCTCACTGAATGAGCAGAAGCGTCCTGACGATCAGCAGGAACATCAGCACTGAAGTCTGTCAGAGATCTGGTATTACACTGTACAGCTCATGAGTGTGTGTGTGAGTGTGTGTGTGTGTGTGTCAGTGTGTGTGTGTGTGTGTGTGTGTGT
>JADLZM010033028.1:1829189-1863004 GCA_018148995.1 Sinocyclocheilus maitianheensis | reverse complement strand
TGTGTGTGTGTGTGTGTGTGTGTGTGTGTGTGTTGAATCTCTTCTGTGTGTGTGTGTGTGTGTGTGTGTGTGTGTGTTGAATCTCTGCTGAGTGTGTGAGAGTGTCTGTGTGTGTGTGTGTGTGTTGAATCTCTCTGCTGAGTGTGTGTGTGTGTTGAATCTCTCTGTGTGTTCAGTCAGGTGCCGCTGTTGGTGCAGATCCAGCAGAAGTGGAGGAAGGTGTATGCGGGTGAGTGTCAGGGGCCCGGGGTCCGCTCAGACTTCGAGATGGTGCACCTGCGTAAAGCTCCTGGTCAGTACACACACCTGTCGGGCCTGCTGGACGTCTTCAAGAACAAGATCGTGAGTCGCTGCTCGCTGTCTTTCTCAAAGAGAACATGCGGCTCGTGTACAGTGTTGGGCAGGAACTCGTTGCAGTAATAATATTACAGTTACTATCCATAAAACAGCTCGTTACTTAATTACTTTCGATGCCTCAACCTAGTGCTGGGCGGTATACCGGTTCATACCATATACCGGTGTTTATTTTGGTTATGATATGAATTTTTTAAATACCGCAATACCGGTGTATGTCGCTTAAACACGGTTGGGAACGCGACACTGTTTGAGAGGGGTCTCTTTTCACTGCTGCACTGTGGTGAGGGAACAGCTGTATGTGTTACTAAGCGTGAAAGCTCCGGAACTGAAGCTGTAGAACTAATAGAACGTGATGACACAGAAGAACTCATCCACAATATCCACACTGACCTCCACAAATATCCAGCGCCCGCTGCCATCAGCTCCCGCGTCTCACACACACACAGGTATAATTTTGAAAAATACGGTGATATAAATTTTTTGTCATACCGCCCAGCACTAGGTTGAGGCATCGAGAGTAAGTAAGGAACTAGCTGGTTTATGGAGAGTAACTGTAATATTATTACTGCTGCAAACGAACAGCGCGCATCTGAAGTGTCTCTGAAGGAAATAATGCATTATTTCCTTCAGAGACACTTCAGATGCGCGCTGTTCGTTTGCAGCCTTTTGTGCAATATAGAACGTGATGACACAGAAGAACTCATCCACAATATCCACACTGACCTCCACAAATATCCAGCGCCCGCTGCCATCAGCTCCCGCGTCTCACACACACACAGGTATAATTTTGAAAAATACGGTGATATAAATTTTTTGTCATACCGCCCAGCACTAACTCAACCCCTGATTTAAAGTCCAACAATACAATAATTCCTAGATTTATATTCATAATTTTCACAACTCGTGAACACATGAAGTCAGCAGAGCAGCAGGCGAGCTTGGAATATAAAAAGCTTGCATTCAGCGGATGGAAATATTGCCGTTACATTGATTTAGTCAGGAGAAAAGATCTGACCACTGATGTGTAAGCCGTGGCATTACTTTACTCTGGCGTTACACGGCTTGCCCTCATCCCTCTGATCCTAATAAACATTTATACAATCTTTTTAGAGAATGTGACACTTTCTTATGAACTCATATGATTTATTTTGATAAAATGCATCATGGAATATAATCGTATATGGGTATAACAGAGAAATTATTGCTGCAATTAGCTACACATGACAGTTAATGAGATTAATACAACACTTTTACTTAAACGTCACTATTAATCACCACTTAACACTTAATCAGTGTTTGTAATAACTTCTGACTGCGATCCAGTGTGGATGTTGGTCAAAGGAGGAGGCAGAAATATATTGTTAGTAGTATTTTAGAAGAATTTTATGGAGAAGATATGCAATCGTGGGGCGTGAAAGAAAAGTAACTAGTACTGTAACTAATTACTGTTGGCTGAAAGTAATAAGTAATAATATTACTTTTGAAAGCTGTAACTAGTAATGAGTAATATATTACATTTTTTGAGTAACTAGCCCAACACTGCTCGTATTTGATTTATGGCTGTTTCCTTATAATATAATTTATATATAAATATAATATATAATTAAAAAGTCTTAAAATTAAAAGTAAAATTAGAAAGTCTTCATACAGTGGACTAGCGGATCCTGTAACTAGTAATGAGTAATATATTACATTTTTTGAGTAACTAGCCCAACACTGCTCGTATTTGATTTATGGCTGTTTCCTTATAATATAATTTATATATAAATATAATATATAATTAAAAAGTCTTAAAATTAAAAGTAAAATTAGAAAGTCTTCATACAGTGGACTAGCGGATCAGAAATGATTCAGACACTTTGAGCCGAGCATGTTTTGCTGAAGTGTTTTTCTTTAATTGCTAACGTGATCTTTTACTCCACAGACTGAACTAAATGAAGCACTGCTTGCTAATTAGTTGAGCTAAATTGGTTTTATCTAACTGTGTATTAAATGTAACAGCTGACAGATATTAGATAGCTTTCTATCAGAGTTATCTGACATTATCAAGATGAAGTTCTTCTCAGTTCTTCTCATGTTTTATTACCGTTTTCTAAACTACAGCCAATAAACTGTGAGATAACGTGAGAAATTAAAACTCAAAAGCATTTACAGCTTTATTTGATATTGATTAACTGCAATAATTTATCACAGAAAGCTGCATTTGGGAAGTAGTTGTTTGTTTTTTCTGGTGAAATGTAGGGATGCACGATATATCGGCCACCATATCGGTATCGGCTGATAAATGCTCATTTTTTCTGTTATCGGTATCGGCCCGATAAGAAAATTTGGCCAATATCTTAAAGCCGATAAATAATGCATTATTTCCTTCAGAGACACTTCAGATGCGCGCTGTTCGTTTGCAGCCTTTTGTGCAATTGTACGTTGTAATATTGTGTTTATTTGATGTATATCTGATTTATCTCATATAGAATGCGTTTGGTTAAGTTAAAAGAGCGCTTCAGTTTACCGGTGATCGTCTTTAGCTCAGCGCACGCAGCTCAAACAGCAGTGCACAACATTAATAACTATGATTGGGAATGTTGTGTATATAACATTCTAATGAGAACATTATTATAATAAAACGTTGTGCATTCTTTGGGTTTAGTTGCTGTGTTTCAGCGCGTTGATATGGGAAGAGCGCATCCACAACAGGATCACACATTCTGACTATAGCACGCAATAACTGCATCATTTTGTACATATATAAGTTGTAATATTATGTTTATGTTGTATTAATATTAATCTCAGGATGCATTTCCTTGAGTTAAATAAGCTGCCAGCAAAACGCTTCAGTTTACCATGTTCATTCAGCTCTTCAGCTTCAGCACGCGCAGCTCAACGGCTGCTATTTAAAACAGTGGTATTAATTTGTTACTTTTTCAAAATCATTGATACATTATTAATAACAACAACCACTTGTATTTTTCTCTTATTATTTTCATCAACAATATGGTTTAGTAATTAAAATCATTTAATTATTGTCCGTGCAGAGGCTATTCTGTTTTATTGATCTGTGGCGCATTCATTTTGATTCTTTACACGTGTAATGATGTCCAGTGACTTGTTTGCATTATTTATGCATTATTTTATTTATTTGTAAGACTTTTTTATGACTAAATTTGGTAATGGGAGAGTAAAAATATTTTTAAAACGTACACCGTTCAAACTAGGCTGCTTATGTTGAAGTGTTTGGGATGTGGCTTTTAATGATGAGACCTTTTTTGTAATCAGGCTCTCAAAAAGTATATAACAATTTGGATATAGATTTATCGGCCAACATATCGGTTATCGGCTTTCAAAAATAAAGAATAATCGGTTATCGGTATCGGCCAAAATTTTCATATCGGTGCATCCCTAGTGAAATGTATAATACTAAGTGCATAATGTGTGTGTTGTGTTGTGTTGACAGGGCTGTCCGCTGACGCCGCTGCCGCCCATCAGCATCTCCATCCGCTTCACCTTCGTCCTGCAGGACTGGCAGCAGTGCTCGTGGCCACAGCAGCCGCCAGGTGCGTCTGACCTCTACCTGAGAGCATCAGCCCACTCACAGTGCCTCTGCAGCTCTTCAGCGTCTTACAAACAGCTTCATTCACAAAGTCATGCCATTAAATAAATGTCTTCCTCGCTGCAACAAGTGCTTTTCTTTCTTAGTGTTTTTGTCTTGTTTTCTAGTATAAATATCTAAATATTCTTGAATCAAGATGCATTTACTTGACAAGTAAAATTACTTGAGATAAGTGCTGTCAAACGATGAATCGCATCCAAAACAAAGGTTTTTGTTTACATAATATATGTGTGTATGCTGTCTATATTTATTATGTATATATAAATACAAACACATGCATGTATTTATTTAAGAAAAATATGTTGTTTATATATTAAGAATATCTAAATATAATATAAATATATAAATGTGTATACATGTCATTATTTACAAAATATGTACTGTGTGTGTGTGTATTTATTTATTCATAATAAATATACACAGTACACATACATGTATTATGTAAACAAAAACTTTTATTTTGGATGCGATTAATCGTTTGCCAGCACTACTTAAGTCTTATTTTCTGAACAAACTATCAAAATTTTGTTAGTTTTTGCTTAAAACTAGCACAAATATCTGCCAATGGGGCAAGAAAAATAATCTTAATTCAAAGGCTAAACAATATTATTTTTCTTGCCCCATTGGCAGATATTTTTGCTCGTTTTATAATTTATGCATTGCAGTATTTTAGTTTTCTTTCTAATCTAAACATCCTTAAATCAAGATACATTTACTGCAAAATGAACATAGAAGTCTTTTTTTCTGAGAAACTATGGAATGAAAACGTACTCGGTTACTAACGTAACCTCGGTTCCCTGAGATACAGGAACGAGTACTGTGTCTGCTAAGACGCTATGAGGAAAAACTCCTTTTTCTCCGATGACTGAAGCCTTTTTCAATAACGCAGTGTAACTGCACGGCCGTTGGTTCGTGGAACGCTATGGGAAACCAGTACAATCCCGTCATGCTATGCTAGAGGAGCGACTCATGCTTGAACTTGCCTTAAGCACCACAAGGGTAATTAATTAAGTAATTAGCAGGGAAGAGAGTGGAGTGGAGAGCACTTTAGGTATGTAACCGTGCCTTGGCTTCAGGGTGACCTTATGGCGCTTTTCCACTGCGTGGTACGACTCGGCTCGGTACGGCACGGCTCGGTTCGGCTCTGTTTGTGTTTCCACTGCAGTTTAGTATCGCTTTAGAGTGGGCGGGATTATTCACATGTCGTTATAGTTGCGCCGCCTCTACTGCCGCGACTCCTAAAAAACGTTTTCATTCCGCGTCGCCCCATCAAGCTCTCGCTGGATCCGCTCCTCTGCTATCAACGAGAGGAACGTCTGTTCTTCCGCAACAGGGGGAACAGCCACTTTTCGGTTGTTAAAAAAAGGTGCGCTCGTTCAAAACAGTTGTGTTCGATCCTTCGCTGGCTGTGCTGATTTAAATCTAGTGGGTCTGTTCGTGTCTCATGTCGCAAGTTCAGTGACGCAGGTAGGGACGATTCTCTCCGGCCAATCCGTGATCAGCAGAGTTTACTCGTCACGTTTTGGTAACGGTACGGTACGCTTGGAACCCCAACCGAGGTGGTACTAAAAAAAGTACCAGGTACTGTACCCAGTGGATAACCACCAAAAAGTGAACCGTACTGAGCCGTACCGTGCCGTACCATGCAGTGGAAAAGCGCCATTAGAGTCATTGGGCCCAAACTCAAGGCAGGTGGGGCTCACAGAGAGCGCCTGCAGATCACCCATACACTTTACTGATGCTAACGCCAGTAGCAGAGCAGTTTTTAACATCAGGGAACGAAGGTCAATGGGTTGTAGCGGCTCAAAGGGAGGGCTCTTTAGAAATTGTTCCTGCCCACTGATTGGCCAGCTATAGGAGCGTGATAGGCTGCTATGGCTGCTACATAGACAGAACCTTGTGCTCTTGTTCCCTGATTCGCCTGATTATCTGTGGGATCAGGGCGATTAGGGGAAAAGCATAAAGGAGGAGGTTGGGCCCGTTGTGGGCCAACACGTCCTTGTCCTTCAAGAAATAAGTTGAGCAATGAGAGTTGTCTTTTGAGGCGAAGAGTTCGACCTCTGCCTCGCCAAAGATCTCCCAGATTTTCTGAACCGTTTGCAGGTGGAGCATCCACTCGTCTGAGGGGAAATTGCTCCGAGATAGCATATCTGCTCCTAGGTTCAACTTGCCCGGCACATGCGCCGCTCTCAGCGAACGCAAGTTGATCTGAGCCCATTCCAAGAGGCGGTCTACTAGAATAAAGAAGTGCTTCGAGGAGAGTCCTCCCTGGCGATTTATGTATGGCACTACCATCATGCTGTCCGATCTGACCAGGACGTGGTGTCCCTTCAGGTCTGGCAGGAAAGTGCAAAGGCCCAAACATACCACCAGCATTTCCAGGCAGTTGATGTGCAGCCGACTTTGCTCTTTCGACCAGTGGCCGAAAGCCGGTTTGCCATCGCACAGCGCTCCTCAACTAAGTTGGAAGCATCTGTCGAGACCACCTTCCTTCTGCAGACCATTCCCAGGGGCACGCCCGTTCCATCCACTGAGAGTCTTTCTAAGGGGCCAGAGCTACCACGCAGGCCTGGTCTCCCGAAGGCGTCCGAGACGCCAGGCATGGGGAGGAACTAGTGGTTTCAGCCAGTACTGAAGGGGCCGCATACGAAGCAGGCCCAGCTGTAGCACCGGAGATGCGGAGGCTATGAGACTCAGCATCTTCTGAAACGTCTTGAGGGAGCGAGAGGCTCCTAATTTGAAGGAGGCCGCAAGGTGCTGTATAGCCAGTGCACGTTCTGGCATGACTGTCGCCCTCATTTGGGCAGAGTCAAAAGCTGCTCCTAGGAACGGTATCCGTTGGTTGGGAGACAGAGTGCTCTTGGCAAAATTGATCTACAGCCCCAGGCATTCTATGTGGCTGAGGAGAAAGGATCTGTGAGATATTAGCTAACCCTCTGACTGGGCTAAGACGAGCCAGTCGTCGAGGTAATTCAGAACGCGGATTGCCATCTGTCTTAGAGGAGAAAGAGCCGCGTCCATGCACTGCGTAAAAGTGCGGGGAGCCAGGGACAGTCCGAATGGAAGGACCGTGTATTGATATGCCACGCCCTCGAAGGCAAATCTCAAGAATCATCTGTGATGCGGGGGCTATCTGAATGTGAAAATACGCGTCTTTCAGATCCAGGGAGAAGAACCAGTCCCCTGGCACACTTGTGAGAGGATCTGCTTCAAAGTAGTCATCCTGAACGGCCGTTTCATAAGGGCGCGGTTCAGATATCTCAGATCGAGGATGGGCCGGAGGCTGCCATCCTTCTTGGGGACGAGGAAGTAACAACTGTAAAAGCCTGACTCACTCTGAGCTGGGGGAACCGTTTCTACGGCTCCTTTCACCAGTAAATTGATCACTTCGGAGCGCAGGATGTGTGCATCCTTGCTCTGAACCAAAATGGGGACCACACCGCGGAACCGCAGGGGTCTTCGAGCGAACTGAAGTGTATAACCTCGTTTTATTATCCCCAAAACCCAGTCTGACACTCCGAGGATGGCCTGCCAGGCCTCGGCCCGTGTGGCAAGGGGTTGGATAAGATCGGGTGGTGGGCTGCCTTGTGGGGACCAGACACTCGTGATAAGTGGAAGAGGAAATTTGCTCTCTTTTTTAAAAAATGTTTGTTTTATTTTTCCCACTATAAGAGCAGCTGGTTGTGTGGGTGCTTTTTGAACGGGCCCAGTGTTTACAACGGAGCCCGTTCAAAGCAGGCGGGCCGAATAGGGGGCGCGCCACGATCTGGTGAGTTTGTCATGAGCCCTGCAGGAGCGACAGAGACGGTGCGCCATTTGCCACAACGCCGCTAAATTTGCTCTTTTAAAAGCTCTTTTAGTAATTCGCCAGATGGTGGCAGGGGATCCAGAAGACCAGCACTGCTGCGGGTGCTGAAGGCGGCAGAGAGGGGTCTTGAGCCGCTGCGAGGCATTTCCATGGCGAAGCTTCAAGTCTCGTAGTATCAGCGAAGATCGTCGTCGTCGCTGAAGGAGAAGAAATCTGAGGATGGTTCGTTTTTAATTCACTGCACGAACCAACGGCCGTGCAGTTACACTGCGTTATTGAAAAAGGCTTCAGTCATCGGAGAAAAAGGAGTTTTTCCTCATAGCGTCTTAGCAGACACAGTACGAGTGAAATATTGATAGGGAACTTGTTTTCCTTTCGAATGAAGTTGATTTTGGCAGATATTTGTTTCTATTTTAATCACAAACTCACTTGATTTTGATCAATTTCTCATTAAACAAGATGCCTTATCTTCTGTCATTTTGTTTAAATGTGTCTTAATTTAATAATCTTGAGTTATTTGTGCTGGAGAATGAGAAAAATACAGGGACAGTAAAATATCTCCATATTCTAGTAAATGGGGAGCAGAGCTATGCAAACCTTAAGCTTTTTTTTTTTTTTTTGGTAAAATGAATTAAAAAGTAATTTTGGAAGTTGTATTTTTAAAACGTTTCTAGCTCATTGTGTTCTCCTTAGACATGCAAGACACATTAGAGATCATTAATGTATTGTGTTCCCTTCAGTTTATTTTCTTTGGCTGGTCTTAAAAAGTTCTCAAAGTCTTAGTCTGCAGAAACCCTGTCTGTGGTCCGAACGAATGATATGTGAGCCTGCAGCACAAAAGCAGTGTTGAGTCGCTGGGGGATATTTGCAGCAATAGCCAACAATACATTGTATGGGTCACAATTATACATTTCTCTTTTATGCCAAAAATCATTAGGATATTAAGTAAAGATCATGTTCCATGAAGATATTTTGTAAATGTCCTACCGTAAATATATCAAAACTTAATGTTTGATTAGTAATATGCATTGCTAAGAACTTCATTTGAACAACTTTAAAGATGATTTTCTCAATATTTAGATTGTTTTGCACCCTCAAATTTCAGATTTTCTAATAGTTGTATCTCAGCCAAATATTGTCCTCTCCTAACAAACCATACATCAATGGAAAGATGATTTATTCAGCTTCCAGATGATGCATGCATCTCAATTTCGAAAAATTGTCCCTTATGACTGGTTTTGTGCTCCAGGGTCACACATCTGTTTCTGCGTCACTGTGATGGCTGTTTCTCTTTCTGTCCAGCCGTTCATCGCATTATTACTGTGGTTCTGTGGTGATCTGGCCTGTTTCCCGGCGAGTGTGCAAGTTTTATTTGATACACTAGCGAATCTTTCTCAGTTTCCATGTATCCGTGTGTGCGGATCAGAACGTCTCTGTCAATATCTCGCTCCTCAGCGCATTTGCCGCTCTGAGTGTTTACCTCTGTATTAAGAAGCTGTTGACACAGGCAGATCATAATATTCCACGTATATCCTGAGTTGATTAACTTCTGTATTACTTTGATCATGAGTTAATATCACAGGAAGGCTGTGTGTGTTGTTTCAGACTTCGATGCGCTCCTCGCTGGAGAGGTGGGAGGCGTGGAGTTCGGAAAACTTCCCTTCGGAGCGTGTGAAGATCCCATCAGGTGAAGGTCACGCCGGCAATTAATCCTCTGAAATCACATTTACCTGAAATAAAATAAACTTTAACTACATCTACTAAAATAACTAAAATAAAAATGAATAAAACCTGTATTGACATATACTAAAACTACTAAACATGACAAAAAATGCACAACAAAATTAATAAGCTTTAATCAAAAATAAAGTGAAACAAAATTTAAAAATAAAATCTATTTCAGAATATTAATAAAAACTATAATAGGATCTTGATGATGCTAAAATAAGACCGCTTCACACTTTAAAGGGACAGTTCAGCCCAAAATTAAAATTCTGACATCATCATCTCATCCTCAGTTTATTTCTGATGTGGAACATAAAAGATGATGTTTTGAAGAATGCTGGAACGCAAACGGTTGCTGGTAGCCTTTGACCTCCGCAGTATTTCTCTCCATGTTATGGCTACCAGCAACTGTTTGCTTTGACTGTCTGTTCCACACAAGAAATAATCTTGTACAGCTTGAGGATGAGATAAGGATGTCAGAATTTAAATTTTTGGGTGAACTGTCCCTTGAAGGATAAAAACACCAAACTGCATTGAAGGGGGAAAAACTTTTTTTTTTTAGTACATATTAATTATAGTTCAGTACATGTATATCTATCTATATATAAAAAAGTCTTAAAAGTTAGTCATTGGTTACCACTTGGTCTAAAAGGGGTCATCCGATGCCCATTTTCCACAAGTTGATATGATTCTTTAGGGTCTTAATGAAAAGTCTGTAACATAGCTTGTTTAAAATGTTTCAATAGTAGTGTAAAAAACACCTTTTTTACCCTGTCAAAAACAGCTCTTTTCAGAGCAAGCCGTTTTTGTAGCATTTCCCTTTAAATGTTAATGAGCTCTGCTGACTCCGCCCCTCTCTTCCGAGCCGCTCTCAGAGAGACTGTTTACTTTAGCCGCATTCATCCTGAAACTTGCTAATTAGCATATTATTAGGAAAGGCGATTTGCAAAGATTCATTACAAAACATTATACTCACTTCTTCTGTAAGTGAAGCTGGATCACGAATGATTTGCGCGAACATAGACGCATTTATGTAGATCGGGGGAGCATTCCCTTCAGAAACAATGTAATCCTCTGCGTCTTCAGCGGCTCAGATGTCGGGAGTAAATGACGTCTGCTGTTCATTATTACATCCAACAACAGAACACCTCAATCGCTCGAGTCATTCTTGTCTACATCTGCTCCGGCGGTGAAACAATGGCGGACTGATGACAGTCACTCAGGGGCGGAGCTAAGACACCAGTCCAGTCTGTGCTGAAACACTACTGTCAATCAAACTATCGGGGGAGGGGCCTGGCATCTGAGATCAGCTCGATTTGAGAAAGGGGAAAACATTTAACCAGATTTTAAAAAAAACACTGGGTGGATTTTTATCATTATAGGGTGGTTGTGTACACACACTGCCAACACACATTTCAGTTCAAACAACTTGTGAAAGTGCATGTAGCATCCTATGACCCCTTTAAAATAGTGGCTATGTTTATGAGTGATTAAAGAGACTCCTTCAGCTCAGATGTTATAAACCGAAAGATACATGAATAATCTTCTCAAATCTTAATTTCTTGCAGACTGGTTAATAATGTGAATATTATCTCTCTCTGGTCTTTCAGCGAACTTCATCTGGCAACCACCTGGCCGAACCTGACAGAGGGAATCGTGGTGGATAACGATGTTTATTCGTAAGTGTTCCTTCAGAAGCACACACATACACACACACACACGCCCTCACACAAACACACTCTCTCTCACACACACACGCACTCTCTCACACACGCACACACACACACGCACGCACGCACTCTCACGCACGCACTCGCACTCACTCTCACACAGGCACTCTCACACAGGCCCTCTCACACACACACACACACTCACGCTCACACACACACATACACGCACGCACGCACTCACACACACGCACTCTCTCACACACGCACACACACACACGCACGCACGCACTCTCACGCACGCACTCGCACTCACTCTCACACAGGCACTCTCACACAGGCCCTCTCACACACACACACACACTCACGCTCACACACACACATACACGCACGCACGCACTCACACACACGCACTCTCTCACACACGCACACACACACACGCACGCACGCACTCTCACGCACGCACTCGCACTCACTCTCACACAGGCACTCTCACACAGGCCCTCTCACACACACACACACACTCACGCTCACACACACACATACACGCACGCACGCACTCACACACACGCACTCTCTCACACACGCACACACACACACGCACGCACGCACTCTCACGCACGCACTCGCACTCACTCTCACACAGGCACTCTCACACAGGCCCTCTCACACACACACACACACTCACGCTCACACACACACATACACGCACGCACGCACTCACACACACGCACTCTCTCACACACGCACACACACACACGCACGCACGCACTCTCACGCACGCACTCGCACTCACTCTCACACAGGCACTCTCACACAGGCCCTCTCACACACACACACACACTCACGCTCACACACACACATACACGCACGCACGCACTCACACACACGCACTCTCTCACACACGCACACACACACACGCACGCACGCACTCTCACGCACGCACTCGCACTCACTCTCACACAGGCACTCTCACACAGGCCCTCTCACACACACACACACACTCACGCTCACACACACACATACACGCACGCACGCACTCACACACACGCACTCTCTCACACACGCACACACACACACGCACGCACGCACTCTCACGCACGCACTCGCACTCACTCTCACACAGGCACTCTCACACAGGCCCTCTCACACACACACACACACTCACGCTCACACACACACATACACGCACGCACGCACTCACACACACGCACTCTCTCACACACGCACACACACACACGCACGCACGCACTCTCACGCACGCACTCGCACTCACTCTCACACAGGCACTCTCACACAGGCCCTCTCACACACACACACACACTCACGCTCACACACACACATACACGCACGCACGCACTCACACACACGCACTCTCTCACACACGCACACACACACACGCACGCACGCACTCTCACGCACGCACTCGCACTCACTCTCACACAGGCACTCTCACACAGGCCCTCTCACACACACACACACACTCACGCTCACACACACACATACACGCACGCACGCACTCACACACACGCACTCTCTCACACACGCACACACACACACGCACGCACGCACTCTCACGCACGCACTCGCACTCACTCTCACACAGGCACTCTCACACAGGCCCTCTCACACACACACACACACTCACGCTCACACACACACATACACGCACGCACGCACTCACACACACGCACTCTCTCACACACGCACACACACACACGCACGCACGCACTCTCACGCACGCACTCGCACTCACTCTCACACAGGCACTCTCACACAGGCCCTCTCACACACACACACACACTCACGCTCACACACACACATACACGCACGCACGCACTCACACACACGCACTCTCTCACACACGCACACACACACACGCACGCACGCACTCTCACGCACGCACTCGCACTCACTCTCACACAGGCACTCTCACACAGGCCCTCTCACACACACACACACACTCACGCTCACACACACACATACACGCACGCACGCACTCACACACACGCACTCTCTCACACACGCACACACACACACGCACGCACGCACTCTCACGCACGCACTCGCACTCACTCTCACACAGGCACTCTCACACAGGCCCTCTCACACACACACACACACTCACGCACGCACACGCACTCACACACACACACACACACACACCGCTTTTGTGAAAGAGACATTTTGTGCTCCTCGGATGATGAAAATAGAACGGCGCTCTAATGACTTTTTTATAGGACTGAGTAATTCATGAATATGCATGAAGCACGAGATGCATGTTTCGTCAGCTCCTGAGGAACCTGTCACCCTTCATGATTCTTCACAGCTCCGGAGAGGAGAGGAGAGGAGGCATTATTTTACGCCTTTTAGTGTAGTGCTGCTGGCGAGCCGTAGCGTCACATTAACACTCGCTGCTGTTTTCTGGCGTGTGAGCTTGTGCTGATCGTCAGCTCTCACTTCTGAAGGAGAGCGAGAGCTTTCTGAAGCAGATGAACAGAAGTGTTCTCCAGCAGACAGCGAACGGCTCTCACACGCTTCATTTAGCTTTTGCTCACACTGCAAAAAAAACTAAAAACACTTAAAGCCTTTATTTATTGCGTTATATTCATATGAGTGCATTACCCTAGTAAAAAAGTAAAACTAAGTATATTTCAAACCTATTAACATATTTAGTGACATATCAATTAAAGTGCATTAAGCACAAAAATAGTTGTTCCAATTTAGCAGACGTAAAGTATACCAGTTTAGTATACTAAAACTACAATTGCAGGGTATTTTTATTAAGTACATAAATATGTAAATGTATTTGTAGTATACTTAGCATAAAATATATGTATTTCAAATACATTTTAGTATTTATTTTTCACTAGGGTACTTATGCTTTGTAATGCACATTATGATGCATTGCATGATCTCATGAATAATTGTAACTACAGTACAATATATTATAATACTTATCTGTTCATTGTTACGTCTTTAGAAAGACACGATAAACAAACCTTCAAATATTACAAAGCATTTTAACTTTGGTTACACCCTAGTGAAAAATAAATATACTCAAATGTATTTGAAATACATATATTTCATGCTAAGTATACTACAAATACATTTTCATATTTATGTGCTTAATAAAAATGCCCTGCAATTGTACTTTTAGTGTACTAAACTGGTATACTTCAAGTCTGCTTAATTGTAACAACTAATTTTGTGCTTAATGCACTTTATTCGTGCAGAAGTCCAACTAAATATATACTGAAGTATATTTAATTGTGCTAAAGTGGAACTATTGCAAGTACATTATTATGCCTCTATGATGCATTACACATAAAGGGTTTGAGTGAGTTTTACCATGATTTTTGTCTTGTTTTCCGTCACAGATGCCAAAATGACTTTTGAGCAAAAAGGTCTTGTTTTTTGCGAAACTGATCAAAATGAAGCGAGTCCGAATCAAAAAAACTTGATTCAAAGCGATTCTTTTTAAAACCTCGTCGTCAGATATTACTAACTCGCTGCATTCTGATGCATTTAAAACAAGACTTGATATCTGAAGTCTTCTCCAGTAAATGCATCTTGATTTAAGGATGTCTAGATATTTTTACTGGAAAACAAGACAAGAGCAGCAGGTTTTGCGGTGTTTATGACAGACAGACAGGTTTAACGCTGCAGATGTTAGTTTGACTCCAGCTCTGCGTCTGTTTTTCAGCGATCTGGATCCTCTTCAGGCTCCTCACTGGTCCGTTCGAGTGCGGAAAGCAGACAATCCGCAGTGCTTGCTGGGTAAGAGGAGACGCTGACACAGACACAGCACGTGAGCACTGAGAGCTGCATGAGTGTGATGATGTCTCGCTCCGCAGGTGAGTTCCTCACGGAGTTCTTCAAGCTCTGCTGCCGCACGGAGACCGGCGAGGAGATTCTGGGGAGGAACGCAGTCGAGGACGAAGGGAAAGGTCTGGTTTTAGACAGCAATTAACCACAGATATCTCAAATGAACTGGACTAGAATCAAACTTCAAGCACGCTCTGAATCAAGTCACGTTTCTTTCTATAGCACTTTGTAAAGCACAGATTGCTTCAAAGCAGCTTCATAGTGATAAACAGAAACTTAAAAGTGTTAATGTTGCAAAATGTATCAATTTGAACAACAACAAGATTCAGATCGATTCAGTTCAATAACGGTGTCGTCCTTCAGGATCCGATCTTTCCATTCATATCTCATTTATTCCTCCTGACGTAATAATCAGAGTTGATATGAACACAGAGTGATTCTGAGGAGCACGAACACCAGATCTGAGCACATTGATTGCTGAAGCTTTTATCACTCGGTATTATCACGAAATTGAAACGGTTACAAAAAGTGTTGTAATAATGTAACATCTTTCAAAAGAGTTTTCTTATAACAAAAAGAGCTGAACATTTAAATACAGTAAAGCAATACACAAAAATTTATAAAGTGAACAAATGTTTCAAGCCGATTAAAGTGCAAAATAATTATTATTTAGCCTTAGTGAACGCGTTAACACTAATGAGCAATATTTGCTACAGAAGTTATTTTTTTTGTTAATGTTCATGTTAGCTCAGGTGCATTAAATAATAGTTAAAACTTTTGATTTTAATAACGTGTTATTAAATGTTGAAATTAACAACGATTAATAAAGGCTTAGAAGATATTTTTGTAAAATGCATTCAAGTGCCCACTATAACAATATCATGCATGCTCATTACTGTGATATATCGTATTACTGGACACCGTCTAATTGTGTGCATTCTTTGATTCACTGATCTGAAAAATGACTTGATTTTCTTCTTACAGCTGAAATGACTCTGCATGACTGATTCTGTTATGTTCCTGTGTATCTGCGTGAAGCTGCTCTGGATCGGTCTGTACCGTATAAAGCTGATGTTTGGTGTGGTTTCTGTAGAGAACAGTGACATCAGTCAAGCGCTGTCCAAGCTGACGGAGCCCGCAGCCGTCCCCATACACAAGCTGTCTGTCTCCAGCATGATGCACAGCGCGAGGAAACGCATCCGGAGAAACAGACGCGCCGAGGAGTCGCCGCTACACAACCACGTGCTCAACTCCATCCTGCTGGTGAGAGCATGCTGGGTGTTTACACAGGCCTCACTGTGAGGATGAGGATGATGAAGGGCCATGCATCAGAGCAGACTAGTGTTGAGAGTAACGCTTTACAAGTAATATGTGATTACAGTGTGACCCTGGCGCACAAAACCAGTCATACGGGTAAATTTTTTAGCTGAATAAATAAGCTCTCCATTGATGTATGGTTTGTTAGGAGAGGACAATATTTGAAAATCTGGAATCTGAGGGTGCAAAAAAATCTAAATATTGAGAAAATCATCTTTAAAGTTGTTCAAATGAAGTTCTTAGCAATGCATATTACTAATCAAACATTAAGTTTTGATATATTTACGGTAGGACATTTACAAAATATCTTCATGGAACATGATCTTAATATCCTAATGATTTTTGGCATAAAAGAGAAATGTATAATTGTGACCCATACAATGTATTGTTGGCTATTGCTACAAATAGCCCCCAGCGACTTAACACTGCTTTTGTGCTGCAGGGACACATATTTCAAGTAAATAGTAAAGTAACACATTATTTTTACATTTACAAGAAAATACCGGAGTTATTTTTTCAAATACGTAATGCAGGTTACTTTGTTTTTCCGTTTATTGACTGATAAATCAGGAGTGAGTGCAGAGACAGACGTCTCCTTCATTTCACTGTTGGTCTGAAAGGGCCTTTACAGTTTCCAAAAATATAACTTTTGGGTTTTTTGTAATTAAAAAGAAATAAGCAAGCCCAGCTCAGGTGACAAAAAGTAACAAAAAAGTAACGTAATGCATTACTTTACATAAAGAGTAACTAAGTAATGCAGTTAGTACTGTTTTTATGGAGTAACACAATATTGTAATGCATTACTTTTCAAAGTAGCTTTCTCCCATACTGGTAATAATACAGGTGTATCTTGTGTGTTTTACTGTGGGCTCGTGTAGGTGAATACGTATATATACTTATACTGTATATATATATATATATATATGCTTTACCGCATCCAGTTTAGACATAGTCAAAGTCACCTTCACTTCTATAGCACTTTATACAGTTGAGATAGTTACAAAGCATTCACAGTATTACACAGGAAAATAACAATCAATGATGCAGATTTCTGGTTTGGAAGATGTATGTGCATAAGAGAGATATGGACAGAAATATGAGGCTTGTGTAAACAAACATCTCTGTTTTTAAAGCGCAGGTCATGTAAAATCATCAGGTTGCCCTTTTCCATCAGCATCATAAACCTCTGTTGTGCCGTGCTTGTGTTTGTCCATCAGTATCTGTTCCCGGACGCAGCTCTGGATAAAGCAGACGGGAGCGAGATCAGATCCACGCAGGAACCGGATCACGTGAGTCTCCGTCAGTCACTGGCTCAGATGCAGAGGATTGAACACGTCTCTGTGCTGCTGATGTGACGGTGTTCTCCTGTCAGCAGCACCTCTATAATCAGCTGAAGTCTGCTCCGAGCGACAGTCTGACGTACCGTCTGGCCCTGTGTGTCTGTATGGTGAACTTCCATCACGGAGGAGTGAGAGCCGTGGCTCACCTGTGGCAGGAGTTTGTGCTGGAGATGCGCTACCGCTGGGAGAACAACTGCCTGATCTACGGGTGAGAGACGCGTTCACATCAGACCAGAACCTGCTGTTATTACACACACACACACTTCAGCTTCTGCTGCTTTACATGCTGCAGCTCGCTGGATTCTGATTGGCTGTCAGTGCTTTATTAAGGCTGGGATTGAGACGAACTTCACGATTGATGATCTTGATTCGATATCGATTCATTTGGATTTATAGGCAATCAGGTACAAAACTCTAACTAATAAAACAATAAACTGGTACATTACTATAAAAAAGTGATTTGTAAGGCAGTTTTATAATAAAACATTATTATATAATAAAAATTTAGTTAAATAATTTAATTCATGTCAGATTAATTCGAGCGTACATAAAATATTGACGAACAGGTTCAGTATACATATAATGAATATGTAATATATAGTGCATATGAAGAGTTTATTTGCAAAAACAGATAACTCAGTTTTTTTACATTTTCAAAAATCATGTTAGTTAGCTGTATTTTTTTAGTTATTTTTTAACCTAATCAAAATAACCCGACTGCAGTTTGATTGGGATTAATTCTAATGCACAATGAAAAAACGTGATTTTTGAAAACTGTTAAAAACAGAGTTGTCTGTTTTTGCAAATTAACTCTTCATATATTGATCCATTTTTTAGCTGACTATATCGAGTTTATAGTCATTAAATGCCTTTCCTAAGGTAGACGTGACGTTATTGGTGCATTTGAATCACTGATTGATCTATTAGATGACTCATGGTCATCTCAGTTCTGATGTTCGTTCATGTTTATTTGCTGCTATAACTAGTAGTAAAGCGAAAGAGCCGATCGCTTCCCTACAGCATCTGTCAGCACACAATAAAGAGCCACAAAACCACATTTAGTGATCAAACTGATGGAATTTCAAGGCTGAGACTGTGTTTCATATCAAAAGTAACAAAACAGATTATTGCAATTTACTTGATGGCAGAAGCTACAAATTATGTTTGATACATTTTTGAACTGAACTGAAAACAGCATAGATTTTTGGGATTTAAGAATAGATATCGGTTCATCGACCAAATTGATATTTTCAACCCAGCCCTAGTTTTTATCATTCATCATCTGGAAAAATTGTTTTGAAAAAGATTCCAGCGATTATCATTTCTCTGTGTCGTTATAGTCGCGCTGTGGACTTTGCTGTTCTTTTAGAGTTAGAGTGATAATTATATTATTGTTATCGTCTGAGTGATGTGTATTTGTCCTGGATCTCCTCTGATTCACAGAAATGAATCAGGCTGGCTTAATCTGTTGCAGTTTTAAAGCAGTTTAAATGAGAAACGCTGTTAGTATTTCTGTGTGTGAACGCTCTCAGACTCACGATTCCTGTCTGAAGTCTGTAGGACAGTTCATGGCCAAATAACAGGTACGTAAAAATATATATTTTCCAGTGTTTGTAATATATGTATTATCTCCTTCTGCAGTTCAGAGGCGTGGCGCAGGGGTCTGTGCTCGCGCTCGTGGTTCGAGTCTGTTCTGTCTGTTCTGTTGAACCAGAGTCTGAAGGGAGCGAGCTGCAGTCATTGATAACAATAACCCCGCGCTCTGCGGCTGCTGGCGTCTTTGTGTGCTAACGAGCGAAGCGTCTGCCTGATTGTGTAATGACCGCCTCTGTGTTGCTCTCTCAGGCTGGCCAGCGGAGCTCCGGATCTCAGGTGTTGTCTTCTTCATCAGAAACTGCAGGTGAAGCTCCACCGCCGGATCCTCGCTGTATACCGTCACGTCTGGGGAAAAACTGCACTTCCATGATGTACTATTTGCATGCATTAATTTTGTACTCAATATACTAAAAGTTATTCTTTAGTACTTGAGTGCATCGTTACCACTTGTAGTACACTTGAACCCACTAGGGTATGAAAGATGGGTTCAAGTGTACCACAAGTGGTATCTAAATACGTTTTATAAATACAGAGATACATCATGGAAGTGCACTTGGGTGAGCATCCTCAAACACGTGATAGACGTGTAAAATCAGACAGTCTTTGGCAGATTGAAATGAATCGCTGAACTCAACCTGTTTGTGAAAATATCATCATTATAACTTCAGCTCCAGCGTTATGCACAGAATGAACTAAAGTTGGCTGTAAAATGAAAACAAATGTGTTTTAAGCAGTTAGATTTCTTGGATGAAAAATATAAATCTCTTCTACTTGTTTATCTGACTGTACTGTAAATTTGTCCATTGGTTGTATTTCATTTTTCCACAGACATTATTTGATTATTCTTACAAATGATTGAAAGCAGGCACATTATATCTAGTTAAAGTCAACATTAAATGAAAATGTACTTTATTAATAATGAGATTCAGTGTTGGAAGAAAGAAAGTCACACAGGAGAACGACATGAGAGCAAGTAAAGGATTGTTTATAATATAATACCGTTCAAAAGTCTGGGGTCAGTACAAATTAACACTTTTATTCATCAAGGATGCATTAAATTGATCAAAAGTGACAGCAAAGACATTTATAATGTTACAAAATGTTTTTATTTCAAATACATTCTGTTCTTTTGAACTTTCTGTTCATCTGTGAATCCTGAAAAATAAAATGCATCACAGTTTCCACAGAAATATTGTGCAGCACAACTGTTTTCAGCATTGATAATAATCAGAAATGTTTCTCGAGCAGCAGATCAGCATATTATACTGATTTCTGAAGATCATGTGACACTGAAGACTGGAGTAATGATGCTGAAAATACAGCTGCGCATCACAGAAATACATTACAGTTTAACAGAGATTCACACAGAAAACAGCTGTTTTACATTATAATAATATTTCACAATTTTTACTGTATTTTTGATCAAATAAATGCAGCCTTGGTGAGCAGAAGAGACTTCTTGAGAAATGTTTCTGTGTTTAATGTGGCTGTGCACCCATCAGATGCTGAACTGCTGCATCGAGCGCAAGCGAGCGAGGGATGATGGGAGGAAGAGCGGCGCGTCAGACGCGGCCAGGAGCCTCCCGGGGCCCGCCGAGGTTTCTCCGGGGAAGTCCTGGGACTCGTGGAGCGACAGCGAGGAGGAGTTCTTCGAGTGTCTGAGCGACACGGAGGGGATGAAGGAGACGGAGAGCGAGAAAAAGACGGCCAGTAAGAGCAAAGCTGAAGGTCGCCTGCAGCCGCATGGCAAGCGGACTCTTCTGAACTCAGCGGAGCCGCTCTACATCCCCGTCACACAGGTCAGGGCTGCTTAGATGATGCTTGAGAAGAACCCGTCTGTTTACAATACTACAACTTATCTTTAGAATCATCGTTTAACTGCTGCATTTGAGCTGAAAAACTACATTTCCCATGATGCTACAGAAAAGAATAGCAGCAAGCGTATTGCATTTGCTGCTTGGTTTGCTTCGAGAAGCCATTGTGTGTGTATATATACAGTATATATATTAGGGCTGTCAGCCGATTAACATTTTTTATCTAATTAATTGCATGATGTTTCTATTAATTCATCTAATTAATCACAAAATACATTTGACAGTAAAAATACCCACAATAGATTATTTAAAGCTAGTTTTGTGTTAAATGAGAAAGTATCAAGTAGACATTAGAGCTGGGCGGTATTATCGTATATCGACGATGTCTCGTAAGTATCGCGATGTCAACAGTCAGGTAACAGACGATTATCGGCATTATCGGAAAAAAATTACAAATAGTAAACCTAGTATGTTGCAAAAAATATTTTACATAGCACCATAGTCCCCTATATATATCTTTTTATATATCTTTTATAATACGTTTCCAGTGCATGTGATTATAGTATAAGTCGTTATGTTTACAGTCCTGTATTTTTTCTTTTTTTCAAATCAGAGTTTGTAATGTTGTGATTCTCCTTATAGCTGGCTGGTTTGTTTCATGTGTTATATAACTCTTAAATAAGGGTTTCCTTATGGGAACGTGAATGTAAATAATGCTTGCAGAGCAGCAGCCTGAAACACGCGTCGCTTCACAGCGCTCTTCTGGTGCTCCTCGTACTGGAGTGTGTTTCTGTGGTGCACACACAGCCAGTGCTGTCTCAATGCTTCATTCATCGGTCACAGATCGCTGATGGACAACCAGTGTTTCTCTGCAGCTGCACTTCTCAGTCTGTCTGTGTGTTCTCACATTTGACCTGCGTCTTCATCTTCATCATCTTGGCACCTGACGTCTAATGAGTCTCAGCTCGTCGTTCAGTGCCTTTAATTGTTGTGCTGTTTAAGTGTGAGTGTGTGTGTGTGTGTGTGTGTGTGTTTATACAGCGGAGAGTTCCGGTGCTTGACTCTGATTGGATGAGCCGTGTTCGAAGCTGTTGTAAATGACGCTACAAAGTAACACACACCTTTGTTTACGTTTGTGTGTTGCTCGGCAGCTACTTTGTAGCAACCACAACTGTTTCTGAGGAGCTACATTGTTTGGTGGAAGAATACTGTGTTTATTAATATCATTACACTTTATTTGCTCTGCTTTATTTTGTGAAACCTTACTACGTGTATGCAATAACCGTTTTATAAAAGCAGTAACCCCCGTGAAGCTTCGCGTCGTGCCTAACAACGCCCCGTAGCTGTTCTAAATTCACTGTAAACCACGGCTTCCCGGGGCTTATTGCTTTAATATTTACTCTTCGTAAGCATTGTGTTTTCATCTGTATGGCTGAACAGACTCTTTAAATCATGAAGGAGCTGCACCATATTTAATATAATCATCACTTCCGGCCTTCTTGGTTGTAGATGATGTCTGCACGATCCATAATAGTTTGTGACATCAGATTACTTCTTTGTTTAGTTATGTATGTTTTCGTAGGAGAAATGAAGCTGTTGAACCGGGCCAGCGGCACCTTGTTGTTCCTTCACACCGAGGCACAAAGGTGTTTTCCAGAACCTCCGCCTAGGGCTGCTCGATTAGGACAAATCATAATCACGATTATTTTGGTCAATATTGTAATCACGATTATTTAAGAGTGGGCCATGTGACCAAAACTTTATATGAATGATTTAGTTAAAGATAGTGATATATATCAAATATATATTTTCTGTAAATAAGGTTGTTATGACATCTACAATTTAGATGCCAGCGAAATGCCACAATTCTCAACACCCTGGAGCACTAAACCAGTCATGAGGGTCAATTTTATTAAAATTGAGATGTATGCATCAGCTAAAAGCTGAATAATAAGCTTTCCATTGATGTATGGTTTGTTAGGATCGGACAATATTTGAAAATCTGGAATCTGAGGGTGCAGAAAAATCTAAATATTGAGAAAATCATCTTTAAAGTTGTTCAAATGAAGTTCTTAGCAATGCATATTACTAATCAAACATTAAGTTTTAATATATTTACGGTAGGAGATTTACTAAATATCTTCATGGAACATGATCTTTACTTAATATCCTAATGATTTTTGGCATAAAAGAGAAATGTATAATTGTGACCCATACAATGTATTGTTGGCTATTGCTACAAATATCCCCCAGCGACTTAACACTGCTTCTGTGCTGCAGGGACACATATTGATTAATATCAAACACACAGGCAGCAGCAGGAATACAGCTGCTGTCACTTTAAGAGCCGCACGGATCCAATTCACTGTTACACACGTGTTTTCACTCTCAACTCTTTGTTCATTTATTACATAACCGTCACCCTCTCTGCTCCTGCAAACCTCCATCAGGACTGGCGAAACCATCACAGCTTTTCCACCCCGCAACCCTAAACCAATGCACTGGCAAAACAACAGTAAACCAAAACGGCGCTTCTCTTCTGCTCGGTTTTTTCTCATCTCTAAACGTGGCACTAAATGCTGTGAATCCCGTGTGGCTCTCACGCTCCTCTATTGTAAATCACCTTGGATAAAAGAATCTGCTAAATTGCAAAAATCGAGTGGATCGTGTCATAACTGTTATTATTGTGCCGCAGGAGCCCGCGCCCATGACTGAAGACCTGCTGGAGGAGCAGTCGGAGGTTCTGGCCAAACTGGGCACGTCGGCTGAAGGAGCGCACCTCCGCGCCCGCATGCAGAGCGCCTGCCTGCTCTCAGACATGGAGTCCTTCAAGGTGAGCTGTGTGCTCGTCAGTGAGAGGCCTGAAGGTTATGATAGCACTGCATGCTGGGGTCAGACATGAGCATCTCCTCATGCACAGCAGACCATCAGCGTCTCCTTTGCTTTGTGTCCTGGCAGCAGATCGTTAGGTCTTGTCACCCGTAATTCACTGTCAGTCCAGCTGATGTCTAAAAGCGTTCTGAGGAACATCACCTCCAGCGCTGTCCAGCCTCATGTTCAGCTGAAGGGCCTGAAATCACTGCTGTGGGTGAACGGTGAATTACTGGTAAAGACCAGACTGCTGGATGTTCTTCACTGCTGTTGATGATGCAGATGCTATTGTGTTATGTTCCTGCTTTGGACAGATGATTTGGCTTTATTAAAGCCTGAAAGATTGTTCAGTTCTCCTGTGCTTATATGAAGAATGTGATTAGAGGAAGTCAGTGTTTCTCTGCGTCAGATTAAAGCAGCAGCGGTGCGAGCGGGCCGAATGCACAGCTTTCTATGGAAGCCCGTTTCCACCACTGAATAAAAATTGCTAAGGCAACTGCGACTTTTGATCTCACAGGTTTTACACTTTTCTCAGAGTTGTGTGATATAAACTGCAATATAAACTAATTATATAAATTGTAATACAAAAGAAAATGTCTCCTTTTCTTCCTCAGAATTGGACTTTATAACTCGCAATCGCTAGTTTATATCTCACAATTATGAGAAAAGAAGTCAGAAATACAAGATATAAACTCAGAGTTGCAAGAAAAAAAGTAATAGTTGTGAGATATAAACTCATAATTGGGAAAAAGAAAATTGTGAGAAAGTCATAATTGCGAGTTTGTATCACAATTCTGAGAAAAGAAGTAAAAAATGTGAGGAAAAAAGTCCTATGGGATATATATAAACTCAGAGTTGCAAGAAAAAAGTCACAATTGCGAGATTTTAAACTCGCAATTGCAAGAAAATATAAGCCTTTTTCCCTCAAAATTGGACTTTATATCTTTTTACATCTCGGATTTGTTTCTAACAATTCTGAAAAGAAGTCAGAGTAAGCTCGCAATTGCAAGAAAAAAAGAATTGCATGAAAAAAGTCAGACTTCAGAGATGAAAGGTAGCTTTTTTGGACAGTTTTTATTCCGTGGCGGGAACAGGCGTCCATATATTTCTCGTGCCAGTGCAGAAACGAGAAGCTGGCTCCGCATCCACACGACAACAGCGAGCAGATTATTTAACGCATCCTCCTCTGCCAGACAATGGCTCCTCCTGCTCCTGTCTTCAGTTCACTCAATCTTTTATAGCTTTCACCTTTTAAAAACCCCGCTTGGCAGAAGCCAAAGGGAGAAGCATCATTCATTTTCATAAGCACCTTATTTTCCATCCCTCTCTGTCGGATAACGGCGAATTATCCCGCAGCGTTATGCCGTGGACAAGCCCCAGAGATTAAGGAGCGAGCACAGCCTCATTTCCCACTCCTCCTTGCGCACTATGAAGCCAGAATGCTCGTTTTTGAGCACTGGGGGGCGAGACCGATGTGGAAAGGTGACATTTTGTGTCTATTTTGCCTCGCTATAGCATGTTCAACTGCCCTACAAAATGCTCTAATTTCCTGAGCCGACACACCAGCTCGTCTTATTGCAGCGGAGGACCGCTGTGAGCGCAGCAGTCGCAGTAAATGGCCCCTTTAGCTGAAGATGGGCTCTAAATTTAGCAGCAGTGCTGTCTGTAATTGTGCTTAGCCAAGCATCATTTGGCATTTTGGCTTTAATTACCATCTCCCTCTGGGTGGAGAGCAGAGAGAGCCCAGTATGATGAATGGGGCGTCTTATTGTTGACATATTTCTGTGTGCGACAGTGCGGAGTTTATCGCTCCTTCTACAGTCTAGAACCGGTTTGCTCAGGACTGTACAGTGCAGCAAAACAAAATCGGTCTGTGCAATGAATAAATGTACTACAGAAGCACGAGTGCGATAAAGCTGTGCATGTGTATGAGCCCGTTTACAAACCTGTTGTCCAACAAAGAGATTTATTGTCATACTTTTACTCCAGATTCACTTCATGTCATCAGTCGATTGTTTGAAATAACTTCTTTTTGTGACCAGACGGGGTTTCAAATCACAGAATGAGGCGGAAATCATCGAGGACACAGATAAACCATATATTGTCAAAATCATGTGTTTGTCTGCATGTTTGATCAGTTCTATTACTTCTGTGATGCATATGTGGAGTTTATGCTCGAGGGCGCCCTCTGGAGTCCAGTATGAATGAAACATTACGTTACGTGTGTGCTCACAGCACCCTATTTTTGGTAAACATAGGGAAGACAATACTTCTCTCTGAAGAAACAGGAGGGTTCTTTTTGTCTCCCAGTGGATGCATATGAACTATCGTCATTGATATCGTTATCACTATAAATACCAGAAAATATAGTGAAATCTTTTTAAGTCCAAGTCGCCCATCCCTAGATGTTGCTAAGCTGTTGTGGGTGGTTGCTGTGATATTTCTTTATGAACGATCTGTCTGAAGTATCAGCACAGGCTGATGTGAGGAGTCGTGGTTTATGCTGCTTGCAGTGTTTTTGTGGATCGGCTGGTTTTTGGAAGCAGCGCACAGTCGAGATCTGACATGAAATGTGTTTCTGTGTGTAACTCTCACAGCATCATGTCTGGTCGGTGTGTCTCTCAGTAATTATGGAGCATGAGAGCACTCTGGACTTCAGCGACTGATGGAAAGGTCATCCTGAGGAAGTCCGAGTCTGTTGCTCATTTACAAAAGAAGTGTGTGATGAATCGCTGCCGTCGCATCTCACTGATGCTGCAGTCACACACCAATAAATACACAACCAAATCAATAAATAATCAATCACACCAATAAATACACAGTCACACCAGTGATACACTTTATACACAGCATTCCTGCTCACCTGGAGACCATTTAATATGAGTGTGTGTGTGTGAGCATGAGTGTGAGTCAGTGTGTGTGTGTGTGTGTGAGCATGAGTGAGAGAGAGTGTGTGTGTGTGTGTGAGAGAGCGTGTGTGTGTGAGAGTGTGTGTGTGAGAGAGTGTGTGTGAGAGAGAGTGTGTGTGAGAGAGCGTGTGTGTGTGAGAGTGTGTGTGTGAGAGAGTGTGTGTGAGAGAGAGTGTGTGTGAGAGAGCGTGTGTGTGTGAGAGTGTGTGTGTGAGAGAGTGTGTGTGAGAGAGAGTGTGTGTGAGAGAGCGTGTGTGTGTGAGAGTGTGTGTGTGAGAGTGTGTGTGTGAGAGTGTGTGTGTGAGAGTGTGTGTGTGTGTGTGAGAGAGAGAGTGTGTGTGTGTGTGTGTGAGAGAGTGTGCGTGTGTGATGGTGTGTGTGGGTATGCGCGCGCATGTATTGTGATTGTCATGGGCCAGATGATACAAAACATAGTGATGGGGCTAAAAACAGGCTTAATTTTCTTTAAACCTGCTGCTTTAATTTTTTGTGAACAAACATTCCTTGTGTTCATGTATGACATTAAACTCTCTGTGTGTGTGTGTGTGTGTGTGTGTGTGTGTGTGTGTGTGTTTCCACAGGCAGCGAATCCCGGCTGTTGTCTGGAGGATTTCGTACGCTGGTATTCTCCGAGAGATTACGTGGAGGAGGAAGGGGAGGATGAAGCGGGACAGACGGTCATACGGGGCGACCTGAGCGCCCGCATGAAGATCCCGGGGAACATGTGGGTGGAGGCCTGGGAGACGGCCAAAGCCACGCCGGCCCGCCGACAGAAGAGACTCTTCGACGACACCAAAGAGGCTGAGAAGGTCAGAACCCTGAGTGTGGATTCAGACGGCCTCGGTCCAGAAACGAGATCTGCTTTTGATTAATATGACCCATTCATTTCAAGCCACACAAACACGATCATTCATTAGAGATGCACCGAGTGTTCAGCAACCCCAAATAAGCGAAAAGACTGAATAAAATGTACCGAAAAATGATGATAGTGCAAATAGAGGCGCGCACTAATGCAGCAAACATGTCGCAGTGTGGAAGCATTTAAAACTGTCCGAGAAAAACACAAAAATGGTGGAAAAACCGTGTTCGGTATTCGGCCCAGTGTTTCATTTTGTTCGACTTCGGCCAGGAATATTAATTTCAGTGCATCCCTAATCATTCAGTCTTCATCTGCTCACACTCACGTGCTATACACCACACACGCATCCCATGATGCCCTCAGAGCAGCCAATCAGAGCGCAGGCCTGCTGGAAGTGGGTTAGAGCGTCTCTTCTGTCCTTCAGCCGTCTGTCGCGTCCTCGTGGGGAAGCTGCAGGATTCACTCAGGAGTTATTTGCTGATTTAATGTCCTCTGCTGTGTTTTGCTCCAGTAACGTGTCCTCGTGACAGGAGCGTACAGTAAAAACCTTCCAACAGCACCCTAACATTACACCTACAAATAATCAGTACTCGCATCACTTAATATTACACTTACAGTTGTATTAGAAAAATTCTACGTTTAAATCACTTGAAGTCATATTTACAGTCAGAAGCGTTGTATTCAAATAATGCTTACAATTAATTAAACTGCTTTGAATTACATTTGAAAATTAAAAAAATAGTGCTTAAAATGACATGTTAAGTCAGAAACACTACGATTAAATAGTTTAACTATTAAAATGCTTTGTTTAAATAATTTTAAAAATGCCTCAAATTGAAATAAAATCTGAAATCAGAAGTGTCATGTTAAAATAATTTATTTAAATGCTCAGTATGAAAAAAACAATACATGCCTGATATTTTGTATCATATGCAGAGTTGGAAACGTTACTTTGTAAATGTAACGGGTTACAAGTTACTCTGTCTAAAATGTAACAAGTAGTGTAACTATTTCAGTTACTTTATTAAAGTATTAATTTGATTACTTTTCTAAATTTCTAATGTTTTCAACTGTTAATCGTTTTGAAAGATGTAAGTTATTCTTACAGTAGCACTCAACACTGATTGCTGTCAGAATCCTTCATCAGTCGAGATTATAATAGTGTAAGCAGGCAGAGTTATCCTTACAGTAGCGCTCAACACTGATTGCTGTCAGAACCCTTCATCAGTCGAGATTATAATAGTGTAATTTAAAGTGCAGCCGCTACACATTCACACATGCTTTGAGATCATTCTGAGGTTAAATACAGATTTAAAACCAAAACAATAAATAGTTTAATAGCTATGATACTGTTGTTGAAATCAAAACACTGGCATCTAGCAGTGCCTTGGAAAAAGACAGTTAATACATCTTAAGAAATAAAGCATATACATAAACCCAAATAGGAAATAAAACGGTTATCAAATAAGCATGTGTGCTGTTCTGTGTCCTAAACTCCTGAAGCATTGCGGTCTCATATTTTAGAGCAGTCAGTGCAGTTTCTGAAAGAAGTCAGTTAAAGCTGTGTTTGGGTGTGTGTGAAAATAAATCAGATGTTACCCCCTTTGTAACCGTTAGCGTTTTTTTAATTAACTAGTTTAGTTTAGTTACATGTAAGTAGTTATTGGCCAACACTGTATATATTTGTCTTCTCTCATCAGAGATATAATATGATTAATTTCAGCAGAGTTGAGTGAGCAGCGAGTTTAAATCATGAAAGAGTGTCTGCAGTAACAAAATCAGGAAACTTTTGATGGCAGCAAGAGAACAGCTTTGTTACTTTCCTTGACAAAAAATCTAGAATCAACCAATCATGTGACCCTGGGGCGGGACTATGTGTCTGATCAACATCTTCAGACCAATCAGAAAACACGAGTGTGTGTGCGTGTGTGTGTGTGTGTGTCTGTCTCGGGGTGTGTGTGTGTGTGTGTGTGTCTGTCTCGGGGTGTGTGTGTGTGTGTGTGTGTCTGTCTCGGGGTGTGTGTGTGTGTGTGTGTGTCTGTCTCGGGGTGTGTGTGTGTGTGTGTGTGTCTGTCTCGGGGTGTGTGTGTGTGTGTGTGTGTCTGTCTCGGGGTGTGTGTGTGTGTGTGTGTGTCTGTCTCGGGGTGTGTGTGTGTGTGTGTGTGTCTGTCTCGGGGTGTGTGTGTGTGTGTGTGTGTCTGTCTCGGGGTGTGTGTGTGTGTGTGTGTGTCTGTCTCGGGGTGTGTGTGTGTGTGTGTGTGTCTGTCTCGGGGTGTGTGTGTGTGTGTGTGTGTCTGTCTCGGGGTGTGTGTGTGTGTGTGTGTGTCTGTCTCGGGGTGTGTGTGTGTGTGTGTGTGTCTGTCTCGGGGTGTGTGTGTGTGTGTGTGTGTCTGTCTCGGGGTGTGTGTGTGTGTGTGTGTGTCTGTCTCGGGGTGTGTGTGTGTGTGTGTGTGTCTGTCTCGGGGTGTGTGTGTGTGTGTGTGTGTCTGTCTCGGGGTGTGTGTGTGTGTGTGTGTGTCTGTCTCGGGGTGTGTGTGTGTGTGTGTGTGTCTGTCTCGGGGTGTGTGTGTGTGTGTGTGTGTCTGTCTCGGGGTGTGTGTGTGTGTGTGTGTGTCTGTCTCGGGGTGTGTGTGTGTGTGTGTGTGTCTGTCTCGGGGTGTGTGTGTGTGTGTGTGTGTCTGTCTCGGGGTGTGTGTGTGTGTGTGTGTGTCTGTCTCGGGGTGTGTGTGTGTGTGTGTGTGTCTGTCTCGGGGTGTGTGTGTGTGTGTGTGTGTCTGTCTCGGGGTGTGTGTGTGTGTGTGTGTGTCTGTCTCGGGGTGTGTGTGTGTGTGTGTGTGTCTGTCTCGGGGTGTGTGTGTGTGTGTGTGTGTCTGTCTCGGGGTGTGTGTGTGTGTGTGTGTGTCTGTCTCGGGGTGTGTGTGTGTGTGTGTGTGTCTGTCTCGGGGTGTGTGTGTGTGTGTGTGTGTCTGTCTCGGGGTGTGTGTGTGTGTGTGTGTGTCTGTCTCGGGGTGTGTGTGTGTGTGTGTGTGTCTGTCTCGGGGTGTGTGTGTGTGTGTGTGTGTCTGTCTCGGGGTGTGTGTGTGTGTGTGTGTGTCTGTCTCGGGGTGTGTGTGTGTGTGTGTGTGTCTGTCTCGGGGTGTGTGTGTGTGTGTGTGTGTCTGTCTCGGGGTGTGTGTGTGTGTGTGTGTGTCTGTCTCGGGGTGTGTGTGTGTGTGTGTGTGTCTGTCTCTCTGTGTGTGTGTGTGTGTGTCTGTCTGTGTCTGTTTGTTATTGTGTGAGTGTGTGTGTGTATGTGTTATTGTGTCTGTCTGCGTGCGTGCGTGCGTGTGTGTGTGTGTGTCTGTCTGTGTCTGTTTGTTATTGAGTGTGTGTGTGTGTGTGTGTGTGTGCACGTACGCGTGTGTTTATTATTCTGTGTCTGTGTCTGTGTGAGTATGTGTGTGTCTGTTTGTTATTGAGTGTATGTGTGTGTGAGTGCGTGTGTGTCTGTGTCTGTTTGTTATTGAGTGTGTGTGTGTGTGAGTGCGTGTGTGTCGGTGTCTGTTTGTTATTTAGTGTGTGTGTGTGTGTGTGTTTGCGTGTTTGTTATTGTGTGTCTGTGTGTGTTTGTTATTGAGTGTGTGTGTGTGTGTTAGCTTTAGTTTGCACACAATGAAAAAACCTTTTAGGGACATTTGGGAACATAATCGACTGGAAAAATGACCTTGTTTTGTTTTTTAGTTCAATTTAAACTCTCCAGTCAGTTTCTGGTGTGGTGTGGTGTGGGTTAGTCTGGGCATTATATTGGGTTATTTAAATGAGCTAATGATGTTTGATATGTGTGTGCAGGTGCTGCATTACCTGTCGCAGCAGAAAGCGTCGGATCTGACGCGGCACCTGATGCCTTGCGTGCTGCACGCGGCTCTGCTCAAGATCAAGGAGGAAGGTCAGTGTGACTCTCTGAACTGTAAATACAGTGTGTGACGTCACTGCCGCTGTAAACGTGATCTCTCCTCCAGAGGCGACTGAAGACATCGCGTCGGTGCGTAAGGATCTGCAGCAGGTCACCGCTCACGCCAGCAAACTGCTGCGGCACCCCAACCCTGACTTCAAGAAGCTGGAGGTAGAGCTGCACGAGTCTGGATAAACCGAGAGCCACGGTTCTCCCACCATTCTGAACTAAACACAATAATGTGCCACAAAATATTAGGCCTAATTGCTGCAGTCTATTTAAAAATGATTAATTAATTTGAATGAATTATTAAACATTTTAATATATAATATATGTATTTAAAATACAATATGTGAGCCTGCAGCACAAAAGCAGTGTTGAGTCGCTGGGGGATATTTGTAGCAATAGCCAACAATACATTGTATGGGTCACAATTATACATTTCTCTTTTATGCCAAAAATCATTAGGATATTAAGTAAAGATCATGTTCCATGAAGATATCTTGTAAATGTCCTACCGTAAATATATCAAAACTTAATGTTTGATTAGTAATATGCATTGCTAAGAACTTCATTTGGACAACTTTAAAGATGATTTATCTCTATTTTGATCACTACCATAAACATCACATCAGTGTTTATATTTGAACTATAAACTTTCATCCCAGTATTTCTGTGATAATATGAATGACTGTAAGACTGTGTAGTTGTTTGTGACGCTGTTTCTGATCTAAACATGCTAACGGTCTGCTCTCTGTCAGCAGCAGTGCAAACACAGATTTGAAAAATGTTCCGTATTATTTTTTCAAAGGTTTAATAGACACGGGCAAATCGTTGTCATTTAAAAACTAGATTGCGTGGGTGTTTGCATCAAGATCACGATCTTTTAATGATTAATCGTGCAGCTCTAGTGTCAGACGTGTGTGTGTGTGTGTGTGTGTGTGTGTGTGTGTGTGTGTGTGTGTGTGTGTGTGTGTGTGTGTGTGTGTGTGTGTGTGTGGGGGTGTGTGGTGTGGGTGTGTGTGTGTGTGTGTGTGTGTGTGTTTCAGGACGTCATCGTTCAGATGAGTGCGGTGGAGGCCGTCATCGCTCGCGCCCGATCGCTCAAGGCCAAGTTTGGCATCACCGGAGGACAGCGGGAGGACGACGCTGACGAGCTGGAGAGGTAAAGCTTGATCTGTGACCAGTGCTGGCAAAATGAGTCACAATGAGCAAACTTTCAAAAATGTGTTATTTGTAGTTTCACATTCTCCATTAAAAGACCTTCAAAATGATGTATGATTTGTTGGAATCAGACGTAACAATGTTTGAAGCGATGTCAATTCTGAGAAAAATTGAGTTAAAGTTTTCTGAATGTTCCAAAGCAAAATCACCTAGCAGCGTTACATCTCCTCCTCCAGTTACATTTACATTTATTCATTTAGCAGACGCTTTTATCCAAAGCGACTTACAATTGGGGGATACATCAAGCGATTCTTCTTAAAGAGGTAAACAGACACAGAAAGTGCTCGTCATACCAAGTTTCAAGCATTGTTCAAATAAGTACAAGCTAGACAGAGAAGCATTAAAGAAAAGAGATTTTTAAATTTTTTTTTGGAAGAAGTCCGATAGTGACGAAAGAGATGAGTTTTCAGCTGTCGCGGGAACATTATCAGGGATTCAGCATTCCGGATAGGGGTGGGAAGATCGTTCCAGCAGCCAGGAGTGGTGAACGAGAAGGTTCTGGAAAGTGATTTTGAGCCTCTCTGTGATGGTACCACGAGGCGTCGCTCACTAGCGGATCTCAGACTTCTGGAGGGGATGTAAATTCGTAGTAGTGAGTGGAAGTAGGCGGGTGCTGAGCCTGTGGCTGTTCTATACGCAAGCATCAATGTCTTGAACTCGATCTAGATGTCCAAAGCCTCTTTCACACAGAAATTCCGGCACATACACGGATAATGTGTCCCGGGATCGTTTGATTGTGGTTCATTCACAGTGCCAGTGATTTTCCGGAATCTGTTTGTGCGTTCACACACATCCCGTAAAGACACGTGACATTACGGTGTCACACACACACACACTCTCTCTCTCTCACACACACACTCACACACGCTCCCTCTCTCACACACACTCTCTCTCTCTCTCTCTCTCTCACACACACACACACTCTCTCTCACACACACACACACACACACACACTCTCTCTC